>JAJSEA010000047.1:0-50933 GCA_026724345.1 Candida sp. AC06 | reverse complement strand
CGATTCGATTGGGTTGCACAAGATATCGAACCCGTTGAGTGATAAAGTGAGTGTTTCGTTGCATTTGTACACCCCACCGTATGCTGCGTTGTATGGATGCTCGATGTATGAGTCCGGAACCGGAAAGAAACACCATGTGGATATGTCCAAGTATTATAGCTGGCAGGGGAAATTGATTCACGATAGAGACTCTCTGACGTGTTAGAACAGACAATAAATATATATTAACTAAGTGTACAATTTCGAGAAGTTTGTTCCGCCAGTGTACGGAACCTGTAACCAGTTCTTCTCGTCGTAGCCCGCGACGCCATCAATCACATGGAACGCATACGCGTACCGTGACTTGTCCGACTTGTTCTTCTCCGACTTATGCAACACCGAGTTATTAATCAAGATCAATGAGCCAGCCTTACACGGAACATAAGTGTACTCCCCGTCCACCACGGGGTCCTCTTCAAAGTACTCAAAATTACACCCTTTCTCTCCACCGTCCACCCTCACGAACCGCTTGTTCACAGGGTACTTCTTATGGGAGCCCGGGATGTACGCTAAGCACCCGTTCTCCATCGTGCAGTCCTGCAAAGCGTACCAGAACCCAACGGCCGACTGGGGCTGCGTGTACAAGAACGTGGCGTCGGTATGTGGAGGCACGGCATTGTCCCTCTCGTCCTGCTTGACCGTCGCTGGCTGTTTGAAAATGCACATGCTTTGCAAGACTCGTGGGTCCTGGTACGACAAGCTCCTGGCTATGCCTTGGACCTTGGGATCAAACGTGATCTTGTTGAACACTTCGTCGTGGATGTGTAGCCCGTGACCGATCTTGTTGATCGCTTTCGAGAGATCCATTTGCAACTCGCCCTCGTCATTGAACGCATCGGTGTCGAAGAAAAAGGAAACCTTGTCGGAGGACTCAAAGAAGTACTTGTCCCCGATATGGTCGTTGTCGGCTGTCTTGAAAGTTGTCTTGGGGTGTGTGGATAAGTCACATTCCGATAACAATTTCTGGGATTCAGCGAGTAGTTGTTGGGTTTGTTCAGGAGTGAGGAAATCAGGGATGCATAGCATTCCTTCTCTATCAAAGGTTTCAAGTTGTTCTGGGGTAAGTCCTGTCATTTGCATTGTTGATGCCGTATGGAGAAAGACGATTCGTTATCTTTCGTTGGTTCTTTTTTTTTTCTTCTGATTGATGATTCTTTGTGCAAAAAAGTTTATTCAAGTTGCGCGGCGCAAAAAGTATCAATGAAAAGCTTGCCCCATGTTTTCCGCACCATCGGTTAAGCTCGTCCTACATAATCTAATGATTCTGCTTCAATATTCTCGATGAATACTCCGCAAAGTTCTCATTCTCATTAACCATCTCGTTCAAGTCCGGCTGCATGAACACCGCTAATGTGTTCCTGCACAACCCAACGGCATCACTCGCACCTTTGACGTAATGCGGGACTGCTTTGAACGCACCCCGCGAGACTTCCTGCAACGTCGAGCCCGACTGGAACGCCAAGCAGTCCTCGGGGATGTTGACCTTCACGATCTCATTGTGTCTGTTCCTGATATACAACCCAGCGTCGGAATCCCCAGGAGAGACAACCTCCTGTTTCTCATTGAGGTACAACGCAGACGTCAAGCCGGTGATGCAAGAATGGTCCAAATGCTCACCACACCAACTATCATCCTCACCACCTGCATCCTTTTCAGTCTCTGGGAAATAATGCAAGAGTCGTGCCTTGCTACACGTCGAGCTTCTCACCAATCCCTCCAAATACCCCTTCTCGTACCCGTCCACGGTGCCCACGATATACCTATCCATGCTCCTCGCGACACTCTCACCCACATCAATGATCAAGTTCACCAAGCTCTTAATATCCCGTTCGAATCCCGGGATGCTATCCTCCGGAGGATACAAGTTCGCCAGCGTGTACGTCTTGTGGTCCGGGAACGCCTCCACCAACTCCCTGCGGGGTCCCTCGAGCGTCGCATCGTTATGGAACGCACAGTTCAAATAAAACGAGCCTTTTTTGAAATCCGGTGTGTCCTTGTTGTTCAACTTCTCTTTGCCGCACGACCACCCCACGAGCCAGCACGACTCGGCGTCCTCGAGGCTGGATAAGACGGACGGTGGGAGGTTGGCGAGCCTGGACGCGTTTGTGAGGACCTGGTGTCGGAGTGAGGTGAAGTGGGCGGGGAGGTCCTTGACGACGATTATCCCGAGGGAGTCGGGTCCAAAGGCATCATTGAGGGTTTGCGGGTCAAGTCCTTGGTCTAGATCCGATAGGGAGACTATCACTGGAGACGTAGCTTCTGACATTTGATGGGTTGTTGATTGGTTATAGAAGAGAAAAAGAGTTTGTGCCGTGCCGTACCATGGAGAGAGAGTGAATTTTTTTTTTATTCCCTGTTGGCTGCCATTTGGTTGCCATTTTTTTTTCCTGGGTTGGCAGCAACCCCTCAAGCGTAGTAATAAATTATATATTAAAAAGGTAAAAAGCTATCCTGAGAATACTGAGCTTTGCTTCAGTACGATGTTTAACTTGATTGTCTTTCCGTCAACTTTGTACAATATCTCATACGGCGCCAACGTCACATCGTCGCAGCTCACCGTCTTCTTAGCTAGTTTACTGTTGCCCGACTTGGGCGACGTGCTAGCCACAACAGACGTCTCATTGTCGAGATTCTCGTTGTTGAACCATCCAGCAAATTGAACGTTGTTAGCGGACTTGCCCTTGGTGAGGAATTTTTTGTTGTAGCTGCCAATCTCCTTTGGGGTTATGGTCTTGGTTGCCAAGTCGTAACTCAATTGGTACACCTTCAGAAGAAATTGCTGGTTCTGTGACGCCTGGCCAGATATGCACAACCCAAAGTACTTGCTGTCTGAGTTTGATTTTATCGAAAAATCAATCAACCCGCAGGACTCAATGTCCTGGAACGTAGCTTGAACTGAAGTTATAGTATGCTCTTTGACTGAATTATCAGTGATATTTAGACACTTGATATCGCCATCCTTCTCGATGATCAACAAGGTGTCTGGTATGCCAATGGGGAATAAGTTTAAGATCTTCTTGGGCGACGAGTGCATGTCAAACTCGTGCGTGGCTATCAATTTGTGATCCGACACCATATACATCTTAACCTGTCTGTCCGAGTCGTCGCTCATCGAATTCAAGTATATGGTGTTTTTGTCATGGTTAAACACATCAAAATGGTTATAGCTGGAATCAGCATAGTCATTTATAGTTGGATCAGGGCTCGGGTCAGGCGATCTGAGCCCAGAGTCGAACGAAACTTCCTCTCCATCATCGTCATCGTCATCGTCCTCGTGATGTCTATCCTGTTGCGGCAATTCTCTCTCTTGCTGCTTGTCGTCCTCATCTAGCACGACAGTTATATTATCACTTGAATTCGTTATAGCCCGTTCCAAAACATCATCCAAATCAAGGCTCTCGGTGGTGGTGGTCGTCGTCTCATTAATCTTCTCCTTCTCAAACTCCTCCACCGTCAGATCCCCGCTGAAAAACTGGGAAATGATCGAGCTTGCATTCGTGCCCTTATTGTGTTTCTTTGTCGGTGACGACAAGTAGTCGCTATTTCCATTGAAGTTAAAATCGTCAGCTTGGTCAATGTCCGGGCTATTCAACAACGCATCAAAATCATTATTGTTATTATTCGTCAATATATTACTCGTGCGTGATGTAGTCGTAGGCGCTTTCAACAACGTCACCACTTCCCTCATCGAATTCGTCAATTGTTGTCTTGATTTCTTGATCATCTGCAAATCAACCTCGTTAAGGTCAGCCGTTTCACTCTTCTCCAAATTCTCAATCTCGTCCTTTGCGTCTCCATTTAGTTTTAGTCTAAGCTGGTTATTCTCCTCCTCTAACTCTTTAATCTTTAGCTGCTGTTTCTCGTTGTTATATTTCAACGTAGTCAACTCGCCCTGTAGTTGGATAATCTTGAACTTCATTTCATTCTTCTCCAAGTTGGTCATGATCTTGAACCGCTCCAAATTAGTGAACTCCGAAGTAAGGTAGTTTATGACGCCGGGCAACGTGTACGGCGCATCAGGTCCCGATGATGATTGATTGAGCTTCGTGATGTTGTTGCTGCCACTATTGTTACCAATGCTATTACTAGTGTTGTTGCTGTTGTTGTTGTTGTTGTTGCTGCTCAGCCATTGTGTCTGCGGGTTGATCTGGGAGTTGTTGGTGCTGGACGATTTAGGCGGAGCCATGGTGGGACATCGGGTAGAAGGGGGGAAAGGGACTAGATCAAGTGATAAGATGAGTTTTCTTTGACTGGGATAAGTGAAATAAAATAGTACGATCAAACGATCACTAACGTTGTTGACAGTTGTTTTTTTTTTCTTTCTTTTTTTCCGTTTGGTGATCCTTTTGTTTGGCTTGATCCAGGCGGCAGTTGGATATCGTGGACCGCAAACAGGACAGGGACCAAGACCGACAGTAATAGCAGAGATGGTAATTGAATCAATGAGTGATTTTATCAAAGACAGTTCGTTTCTATTATACAGCTTTGTTTATCTACTTATTTCTTCTCGCAGATCCAGTCATTCAAACCATATCTATTTCTAGCAATCTCGATAGCATAGAACTGGATTCTGACAGCAAACATGGTGTTCTTCTCCGTGTACTCCTCGTCAGCTTTCAACCTAAGCAAAGTACCGAAGTTGTAATCTTCAATCTCCTTGAACTTTTCACAGAAGGTTCTCCATTTAGCCTTACCAGCTGGGCTCTTCATTTCCTCTTCGCTTATGACAGCAGCATTCTTAGGTTCTTTGAATTCTGGGAAGTCTTCTAATAACTTTTCGAATATCTCATCGTCGTGCTTGGTCAACTTCAAACTGGATCCCTTGATGTGTTGTAACAATTTGTAGTAGGTTTCGGCCTGCTCGACTGCCTTGACAGCGAATTGCATCTCGATTTCTTCCAAGTTATCGGCTTGTTCAGCGTCGAATGGTTGAGCGGTGGCGGACATTATACAAGTAGTTGGTCTATTGGTTGTTTCAATTCAAGAAATGAACAAAGAGCAATGTCAAAAGGAAAGCTGGGTTTGGTTTTTATAGATTTTTTTTTCCTGGTAAATCCCATTCGATGAGAATCATCTCGTACATTCTAGAATGATCTACAGAGTTACTACTTCCGGCGACAGGTCATTGATGATCCATTTAGCTTCACGGATACCACTGCTGTAGGCACCATGCACACACCCAGCACCGTCCGATATCGTATGCTCACCAGCGAATCTTATGTATGGCTCAGGTATGCCACAGTTCTCGAACTCCCCAGATAATTGAATAATCAAGTCACTGGGGTCGTCGCCTGTGTACATCGCCGAGTAGGATCCTCGAATCCAGGGGTTTGTGGTCCAGTCAGTGACGATGACCGCGGTTGGTTCGGGTATGGTTTGCGTAGGATCAACGGCCAATTGCTGCAACATTGGTTTGTAGTATGCCCATGCTTGCTCCGGGTGTGCCTCCAAGTAGTCAGTCAATGGGGACTGCATGAGTATGACCAAACTTCCACCAGTTGTCTTATGTACACGGGAGAAGTTGACGGCAAAGGCTGGATAGGTGAATGGTGCAGGCAATGTCTCTAGTTTCTCTGACAACCCAACAGCACTGTCTAGCTTGTCGGCAATGATTTGGAACCTATCCTGATCGTTATCCCAGAATATGTGGTCAAACTCAAACACGACTTTACCCAAAGCCCCAAAATGTATTGACTTGAACGCATCTGTCATGTTCTGCGGTAATTTCGGTTCCCATACGAGCCCGTTAGTCGAGCCGGGATCTAATGCTAGGATTGAATGCGGGACCGTCACAATCAAGTAGTCGGAGTAAACTTTCAGCCCATTGGCTGTCTCAACAAGCACTTTCTTGTCACCTTCCTTGTTATCTCTGACTATTCTCTTGACTGGCTGGTTCAACAAGATTGACGACTCTGGGATACGACTAGCGAGATGCTTCACCAAGAACAGGTATCCCCTTTTATTCAACAAGTTTCTGCCCTGGTGGTCCATAACTGCGTATTTCCCACTAATCCTATCCGAGCTGATCCCAAACCAGAGCTCTAGGTACCGCATCATCCTTCCACAGTATTCCTTTTGTTCAGCGGTCAAAAACTTGCCCCGTTGTTCGAAAAACTTGGCCACGATATCATCCAATGACAAGTCGGGAGTATTTAAACTGTCATGAAAGTACAACTCAATGAACTTCTCAATATCTTCTAGTACTCTGTTTAGCTTCCCATCGACAACTGGCACCTTTCCTGTGCTGGAATAAGCCTGGAGGTCTTTGTCGTCGTAATACACGTCGTTCTCGATATCCAACAAGTCTTGTTTTATCAAATCGTCCAAGACCACGTTGGCTAGTGAGTCATGAAACCAGGATGCCCCAAGATCATATTGAACACCTGGTGTGCTTTTGGATGGGACGGTTTTCAATCTCCCTCCAACTCTATCCTGCGCTTCAAGTATCACAACATCATCAGCAGTAAACAATCCACTTGCAAGTAACGTCTCTGCCGCTTTCAAACCAGAGACGCCGGCTCCGATGATGGTGACTTTTGTTGTTCGTGAGGTCATTGTGGACAACGAAATCTCTCAGTCGACGTCGTCGTCTTTTCCACCACCGGAGCGCGATCAAAAAGCGAGCAGGGAATTCATAATCTACGTCATATTAAACACTCTATAAACCAACACTAACAAAAGTAAACTCTCTAACCTCAGTCCATAATTTTCTTCAACCGCTTCACAACCCCAAGGACTCCCTCACGTGCTGTCTGATCTGTCTGTCGTACTCATCCCTGTTGTCCCTCCACAACTTACAAGCGTCGATATTGGCGCCACTTTCCGGGTTCGGCTCCGCCAACATCGACATGACGCTCAACAAGATCTTCTCGATGCTCTGCACAGGGGACCATCTCTCCTCTGGGCGCTCGTACTGGTTGGGGTCCTCGCCTGGCGGATGCAAGATGGAAATACACACGGTTCCGTCCGCGTAGATGTTGGGGTGCAATAACGGTGGGTCAAACTTCAAAGTAGGCGGAGATAACGGGTAGTCTTTGGGGAAGGTCAAGATCGCTGGGAACACGCCGTTCTCGTAGGGTGTTTCTGAAGGGCCTTCTAATAGACACTCCCATGTGAACAAGTTGTCTTCGGTGGTTGGGCCAGCTAGTATTCCTGGAGGTGGGTCTCTCGACAACTGTTGGTATTCCTTTAATAAACGCTTCTGGGCAGTAGAACGTGGGGGCATGGTGTGTGTGTATTTGAGGGCTGGTTAAGTGTATGTAGGTGGTAGTGGTGTGTGTGTGTGTAGATTGTGATTCTGATTCTGATTTGGGATTTTCTCGTCTGACTAACATTTCTGGACAACCAAACATCCTTGCTGGGGCGTGTACCGGTGCCCAGATCACTCCAATTTTACAGCTGTGGTTTTGTTGCGGGTTCGCCCACAATTTTTCACTTTTTCACCACCACTACCACCACTACCACCACTACCACTACCACCACCAAACATACACTCCGTAAACACCATGTCGGTCTTCGTTGCTAAAGTCAAAAACGTCTTAAGTGGGGACTCAGTCGTTCTTGTCCCTTCCAAAACGAACCAATTCCCACCTCCAGAAAGACTTCTCACTTTGGAACACGTCAGACCAATCGATGAATTTGAATCCAGGGAATACTTGCGTCAATTGTTAATTGGTAAGGAGATCAAGTTCAAAGTGTCTGCTAAAGCCGCCACCAGAGAGTTTGGTGATATCCAATCCCCGATTTTCAAGTCCTTGATTGAGTACTTGTTGGCCCAGGGTTACGTCAAGTTGAGAGATGGTGTCAATGCCGAGTCCGACGATTACATTTACGAATTGACTCAGATTGAAAATGCAGCAAAGTTGAAACAAGCTGGATTGTGGGCTGACAATTATACCCCGGCTGAAATTGTGCCTCTTACTGAAGAGATCATTGCCAAATCTCAGGGTAAACCAATCAAGCTCATTGTTGAGAAAGTCATCAGTGGTGACAGAATTGTTGGGCGTTTGATCTTGAACAAGAAACAGCATTCGCAGACGACGTTGTTGTTGGCTGGGTTAAAAGCACCAAGAACTGACGACACCACTCAGCCAGCTCACATCACGAAGGTTGCCCAACAAGCTAAGCAGTTTGTCGAGGACAAGTTGTTAACCACCAAGGCCGAATTGACTGCTAGTATCATTGGCGAAAGTCAATCTGGTGTCCCAATTGCCATAATAAACCACTCTTCGGGTAACAACATCCACGAGAAGTTATTGGAGTCCGGTTTTGCTGAAATTGTCGATTGGCAATCCACCTTGGTTGGGTCCAGCCAAATGAGTGTCTTTAGAAAGGCTGAACAGACCGCCAAGGCTTTGGGCAAGGGTATATTTGCTAATGCTACCATCGCCAAGAAGCCGGCTGTTGCTACTTCCAGCTCCAAGTTGAGACCAGGCAACACCATTGAAGGTGTCACTATTGCCAAAGTGATCAACGCCGATACCATATTGATTAGATTGCCACACTCGGATGAAGAAGTCACTGTGCAGTTGGCTTCCATTAGAGCACCAAAGCCAAATGACACTACCGTCACCACTGACTCCGCCAAGCAACAAGCTTTGGTTGCCACGGCAAGAGAATTTGTCAGACACCAAGTTATTGGCAAACAGGGAACTTTATACGTTGATGGTTACAGAGACGCCAACAAGGATTTAGGATTGGAAGCCAGATTATTGGTTAGCTTCAAGTACGGCAACACTGACCTTTCTGAGTTTATTGTCACCAACGGTTTCGGTACCGTCATCAAGCACAACAAAGCTACCCAGCACGAGCGTTCAATGAACTGGGATAAGCTAGTTGAGTTAGAAGAAGAGGCCAAAAAGACTTCCAAGAAGGGTATCTACGGAGACTTGAACAAGGTTCTTACTGTGGGCACCAGAATCATTGATGCTTCAGAAAACTTCACCAAAGCCAAGACCTTCTTCAACGGGTTCAAACAAAAGGGCAGAATCAGTGGGTACTACGTTGAGTTTGTGCCATCCACGTCTCGTGTCAAGTTGTTCAACCCTAAGGAGGGTATGAAGTTGACTTTGATTTTGGGCGGATTGTCCAACGACAAGCAAGATTCTTTGAACGAAGATGGTGTTAAATTCTTGAACAAAAAGTTCTTGCAAAGACCAGTTGAATTTGAGATCTACGACACCGACAAGTTAGGTGGGTTCATTGGTAACTTGTATGCCAACGCCAACGCCATATCCCCTGTGCAACAGCAATTGTTAGAGCAAGGTGTAGTCAAAGTCCACGAATACGCTGTCAACTCCAACCCGGCTGCTGCATCATTGATCAAGGCCGAAGAAGATGCCAGAAACTCCAAGAAGGGTGTCTGGGCCGGCTACGATCCAGCCAAGGTTGAGAAAGAATTAGCAGAAACCACCGCCAAATTACAATCCGCCAGTCTCGATGCTGCCAAGCCAAAATTCTTTGACATCGAAGTCGTTGACATTGACCCAACCACTGGCGTCTTGTCCTTCCACTTGTTAGACGCCACCACCACCCAAAAGTTCACCCAGTTCAAGCAAGCATTCCAGCAATTCCACGCCCAACAACCAAGCGCATCTCAAGCATCCACCGACTTGCCATTCAAGTTGACTAAGGGTCCAAGAAAGAACGAGTTGGTGTCTGCCAAGTTCTCTGAAAACGGCAAGTTCTACCGTGCCAGGGTGATAAATTTCGACAAGTCCACGGGCAAGTACGAAGTGAAGCACTTGGATTTCGGAAATGTGGATAAGGTTGCCTTGAGTTCTTTGCGCGCCTTGCCGGATAAATTCAATGTTGCAAAATACCCGGTGTTTGCGCACACAACCACCTTGCAAAACGTGAGATTACCTCCTTCCAAGCCAACCGATTACTTGACAGATGCCGTGTATGCCTTGGAGGACTTGGTCTACGATAGGAAATTGGTCATCAGTGCCTTGCCTGGCGCCACAGCTGAGTACGAAGGGGTTTTGTACGACGCGGAACAAAGCTTGACTGATTCCTCTTATACCATCAACAAGCAGTTGGTTAAAGAAGGATGGGGAATTGTTGATAGCAAGGTCGTCAAGCCGGCTGTCAAGGAGTACGTTACTGAGTTGCTCGCTGCTCAGCGTGAAGCCAAGTCCAAACATTTGGGGTGCTGGGAGTTTGGTGACGTTTCATTTGATGAGGAAAGCTTGTTGGCATAACAGAGTACATAGAAATACAGTTTATATATAGTCGTGTGAGGAGTATCAAAAATAGTAAATGTCGCGTGAATTATGTCTTATCTCGCTCTTTTCTTTTTGCTTGTGCGACATTGTTAATTTCTGGGAAGGTAAATTACTGGGCGCAGATAGAATTTCTTTTGGGCCGTGCTTTGCCCTTCTGGCAACCGACAAAAGGACGAAAAAAATTTGCCCTCACAAACAACATCAAAAATTTTTCAGACAACCACAATCTTTCCTTTCCTAACCACAGGAACTCCGCAACCAGTCCATTTCCACGCCATGAATCCAGCCGTTTCCAACATCGTCATCATGCTCGTCATGATGCAAGTCGCTAAGAAGTTAGACTTTGAGAACCCAGACGTCTTGTTCTACACCAGAGCCGCCTACATCACCTGTCAAGTCTTAGCCCTCTTGGTGTACTTCATTGTCAGAGTCAAGATCAACTCCAAGAACGACTTGACCACCCTCAAGTACGTCGAGCCAGCCAACCCTATGTCTGGTCAAACCGAACCAAGAGCCGTTGTCACCACCGTCAAGGAGTACGATTTGCAACAGGTTAACACGCAAGTCAAGGGTATCTTCACCGGGTTGGCCATGATGGGATTCATGCACATCTACATGAAGTACACCAACCCATTGGTCATGCAGAGCATCTCCTCGTTGAAAGGTGCCTTGGAATCCAACATTGTCAAGATTCACTTGTTTGGTACTCCTGCTTCCGGCGACTTGAAGAGACCATTCAAGGCCGCCCCAGGTTTCTTGGAGGCCTTGACTGGCGCTGCCGGTGTCCAGACCGATAAGGCTTCTGTTGAAAGCGCCGAAGTTGCTGGCGCTGGTGGTATTAAACAAGATTAGAGAGATAATTACGACCTAGATCAATAAACCTAATGTTAATACTATTTACAGGCACAGGACACAGAATAGAAATGGTATAAGCTGGGTTTTTTTTTTGTAATAACGATTATATATATAGATAGATGCATGCATGCTTTCACCACCTCCTTATTTACTTATAATCCTGGTCTACCAATATACATTCTTGTTCTTTGCCCCTGACAAAACTGATCAAGTCGAGCAATTTTGCAGCAACAATAAACTCACTCAACGTCCACTGTCCTTTGCCGTATATCTCAGGTAACTGGTCCGGCAACCCAGGGAACAACCCATCGTAGATTGGCTTGTAATTGAGCACTTCCTGGGCCGTGATATCAGTTTCCTTTCTGAGACGCACAAACAAGTCGTGGATCCATTCCGGCAAGTACTCATCTTCCGCATACTCCCCGCGGTTATAGCATCTCATCAACCATAGAATCCAGCACTGGTCCTGGAACTCCGACAGCAAGATGGACTCGTAGTCCGGGAACCCCAAGAAGAGCAAGGACTGCGCAAACTTGCCATCCTTCTTGTACACGTTCTTCAACGTGATCAAGTGGGACTTCTCGGCCCCCAAGATCTCCTTCTCTGATTTCTTAATCTGCTTGACTGCAGTACTGAAGATCCTACTCTGGGACTCAATGTACCATTTAATATACTTGTGTCTGGTACTCTCCTGGGGGACGTCGAGCAGCAACATGTTCTTTTTCGTCTCTAGTGCCAACCGCAAGTGGTTCAATCCCGCGAGCTGCATGCGCAACGTGATCCCTTGTTCCCATGTGTTCTGGACCAAGTACTGGAACGTCGCGATGAGGCTCTCTGGGATGTGATCTGCGTTGATAAAGAACAACACTCCGTCACTGTACTCCGTCTTGACCTCCGATGTCTCGCCAGCAACCACGGCATTGGTGTAGTCGTCAATAGTTGGCAACTTTATCCCCAGTGCCTCAATCTCCTTGAGTTTCTCCTCGGGCATCTTGATCTTTAACGCAACCGAGTCGCGAGGATTACCTTCGATGCAGAACCCGTAAGCTAACAACAACTCCTCGTTTCCCTTGAGTCCATAATTGTTGAAAATCTCCTTGCCTGGCTGGATAGACTCCGACTTGAACCTAAAGAACCCATCAGAAACGTCCCAGTTGACTTTCGCCTCCGGGTTGTGGTTCAACAAATCAACAACTGGCAAAAGCATCGCGTCGTTCTTATTGCAGGACTCGTCAATGAGATACGCAGGAAACGATCTGCTTTTGAGGATCAACGACGCCCAAAGAAAGTTCGGGAAGCTCGTCCAGTTCTCCACTTCCTCTTTGTTCAAGTACTCATCGAGGTCCTCGTCCGTGTAGAACTTGAAATCATAGTAGAACTTCATGTTCACGAAATGCTGTTCCGGCTTGGCGATGTCGTCACGAAGGAGGTTGATCACTTCCCACCATTCCTCGACTAAACTCCCGAGGTTCTCCTTGAGCGAGTTCCCGAGATTCGTGCCTTTCAAGTACGCCTTGTCTTGGGCGGACCACGTGTATGGCGAGTCAATGGATGCTAGACTCGGCAAGAGGGACAAGTATGGTCGGAAGAACGAATCGGCGTTGTTGCGTTCGTGACACAAGTAGAACTTTAAGATCGCGTTGGCGTGGTTCTTGTTGTCTGTCGATTTCAAGTACTTGCCGAACTCAGAAATGGCGGTGCGTGGCGTAATTATCAACTTGAACGGGATACTGATAGGGTAGGTATCTTCAGATGGAGTGGTTTTGCCGTCATAGATTGCTCCGATGTTGTTCTGGGAGATTTCTTTGAATTGGACGTCAGGTGACAACTCGGCCCCGTTCAGTTCTGCCCATTTGACCAAGCTTGTAATATCACTCAGTTTAGTCATTTGCTATGTGGGTGTTGCGGAGGGATGGATTGTTCTGGAAGAACTTTGGGGTTTTTCAGTTGCGATGATTTGTTTGATCGATGGCTTCTCGTGGGGAGGACGATCGCGCGGGCGCGCGCGAGCTGGAGGTGGACCCGTTCAAACTCCGTGGGGATGAACTAGAGACGTCTTTATAATTGCCATGCAAGGATAAGGAACACATGTGTTCTCCACAGCTACAATTCTCCCTCTTATCTCTCTCCTTGACGATTGCTAAATTCTTTCTATTTCTTTGGAGTTCTGTGAGTAAAAGAAACGGGTTCCGTCAAAGTCGTGCGCCTGTCCCTCGTTCTGGAATATAAATTTTGACAAACTCCCTCAGCCATTTCCTCTTTGTTCATTTTTTTTTTCTTTTTATAATCAACCCACTTTTTTCACCCACCACTACCAACAACTGCCCCCACCATGCTTTCTAGGCTCCCATTGAGATCCACAATGAGGTCACTCCCTAGAGTGTCATCTGTTCAACCGTTACGATCATTCAGCACTACCTTCAGACTCTTGCAAGAGAAACATGATCCACCATCCGGTGACGAAACCAAGCCAAAGAAGAGACCCTTGAGCAGAGTTGCAATTGGCGGATCCCAGAGCGAAAAGAACAAGGGGTTCGGAATGACCGTCGAGTTCGCTACCTGGAAAGCCATCCTCTTGTTGTGTGTGGTTGGAGGGATTGGAACGTACTTTTTCCAGCAGGAGAAAGCCAGATTGCAGAAACGTAAAGAGATGGAGGCGAATAAAACCATTGGTACGCCAGCTATTGGTGGACCTTTTACGTTGGAAGATACCGATGGGAAGAAGTTCACGCAGGAGAACTTGGTTGATCCAAACATGAAGCGCTTCTCGATCTTGTACTTTGGATTCACCCATTGTCCGGATGTGTGTCCTGAAGAGTTGGACAAGTTGGGTGATATCTTGCAGAAGTTGAAGCGCGAGGGTGTTGAGATGCAACCCGTGTTCATCACCTGTGATCCTGCCAGAGACACCCCGGCCGTGCTCCGAGCATACTTGGACGATTTCGACCCAAGCATCATTGGGTTAACGGGAACGTATGACCAGGTGAAGAACTGCTGCAAGAAGTACAGAGTGTACTTCTCGACTCCTCCTGACGTGAAGCCCGGACAGGATTACTTGGTGGACCACTCGATCTTCTACTACTTGATTGACCCAGAAGGTAATTTCGTGGACGTTATTGGCAGAGAGGCTGGTGTGGACGACACCGTGTTGAAGATCAGCAGATACTCGGACGCTTTTATCCCGGAGAGAGAAAGACTCGAGAAGAAAGAAGGTATCTTTGGGTTCCTCCATAGGTAAATAGATGATTGGATTCGCTCATGTACATAAAAATTCTATGAATAACGTCTAGATAAAAGATAGGTGTGTATATTGCAGGAGATCTAAATACCACTAAGGACCAATCTCTTGTAACCACCACAGGTCTTACATTCCTCTTGGTGCTTAGCCATCAATTCCTGGGCCTTCAAAGGATCAGAAACCTCTTGAGGTTCTGGCCAGGACAAGTACTCGTTAGTGTAGTTAGGAACGTAATCAGCTGGCAAGATCTCCAATCTCTTACCGTAGTTGTTGACCTTTCTCCAGTCTCTGTGGACGTTGTACAAGGAGTCGGAGAAGTAAGCGAAACATCTAGAGAACTTCTTGGTGTTCAATTCAGATTGCATGTTTGGCTTAAAGTTACCGTACTCGGCCCAGGCTTGCTTAGGGTTAGCCAACATGTAGTCAGTAGCCTTCTTGACTGCCTTCAAGAACTTCTTGATCTTGTCTGGGTTCTCGGCAATGAACTTGTCGTTGGCAATGTACAAAATAGTACAGAAGCAGCAGCATCCCAACTCAGCCAATTTGTCGATTCTCAACATCTTGGCCCCGTTAGGGTCCTTTCCTTGTTTCTTCAAAGCCTCTTCCAACTCAACCTGTTGGATACATTCAATACCGATACCGCAATCGATTTGTCCTTCCAAGATGTACTTGGCGACGTTCATACCGCATCTAACAGCAGTGTAGTCATCCGGGGTCATGCCGTAGTGCTTGGTCAATTCATCAACCTGGATCTTGCCAAACTCACCAACGTAGCCAATACGCTTTCCTTTCAAGGACTGGAAGTCGGAAGTGATGCCGGATCCTTCCAAGTAGCAGATCCCGGTGAATGGCTCGTCCAACAAGGACCCAATGGAGGTGACTGGGTATCCTCTAGCCTTAGCAGCCAAGGTGTGGACCATGGCTTTCAAACCCATGTCGACCTTGCCGGACCCGATCAACTCGGTGACATCAGATGGGTTGGATGGCTCTAAGATAGCGACGTCGATGCCTTCCTCCTTGAAGTATCCCTTCTGGGAGGCCAAGTAGACTGGGATGTGGTATGGAGCGACTTCCCAGTTCAATAAGAATGTGATTTTATCGGTGGACATTGTTGATTGATGTGTGTGGTGATGAGGAGAACGTAGGAAGGTCAATTGCAAGGGGGGGAAATTGCTAGGGTATTTATAGTTTCTGGGACTAGGGATTAGTGATTGAAAGCTTAAAGGAATGGTGTCCCCATTGTAGTATACTCCCCAGCCAATTATGTAACGATTTGTAAAGACATATGTATGAGAATAGGGGGGGATACGCATGGATGGGAGAGAAAGATAAACTGATAAACGTAAAACTAAAAAAAGCCCATTCTATAGCGGGGATCAAGACATTTTCTGACTATTCGTGTACAAGGATATTCTGTCTAATTGTTGCAATAACAGAGACTATGCCCCCCCCCCCTTCCACATTAAGCGCCCCCGGCTTGTGTTGCAGCAGCACTACCAAGTGTATTCTTCTAGATTTGTGTTATTCCCTTAAAAGTTTGATTTGCAACGAAGCGCATACTGGGGTGGTGGGTTCATGGTTGCGATACCTCGCTGATAAGGAAGTCTGGTGAGAACATAACCCTGGTAGGAGTCTTTTGAGACAGCTCTGATTTGTTGCCGGTGTTATCCCATGGGTGTCGTTAAACGAATTGCATGGGGGAAGTTTGGAGGGAGTGGCAGCATTTTAAGCGCAAAAACTGTCTGATATTCCGCGCCTAACATGTAACAGCATCCTTAGTGGGCCATTGTTTGTAGTTAGAGAGTTGTTCAGAAAACGCTTATATTTACCTATACGTCACGTGGACTATTCTCTATACGTATAACAAGCCTCAAAGAACTCAGTCTCCAACTTGACCGTCTTGACAAACATTGCTTCACAAACCTTGAACTCGTCCTCCGTCTTAACAACACGTTCCACTTCAGAGGCCAAGAAATCGACCCACGCTTCGAAATCATAACCCAAGTGCAAGTTTATCCACTCCTGGTGCTTGTACGCTAACCCTTCCTTGATTCCCTTCTCCGTGTTGTACTGTGCCCAGCCCAAGTAGGTCTTTTCCATCACGTACAACAAAGTTATAAGCTCAATGTATGACGTGCTTTCGTAGGTCAAGTAGTGCAATAACTCGAGGTACTTAGTCACCGCTGGGAGGGTCAAATCGTCATCTTTCAATTTCTTGACTTTCGACAAGTCCGAACTGTCGGTCAACTCTTTGAGCGTGATTGTAAAGTAGTCATTCTCGAGGGAGGAAATAAACCCGATCTGCTTGCCGAGTCTGATTGCGGCCTTGGGGAAGTCACAGTAAGCTAAGGTCTTGCCAAACAAGTTCAAGCTTATCTGGAAGTACTTGAGATCTTGGTGCAAATAGGTGAATAGCTTGTAGTCGGCGAGAGTGCCCTGGCACAACTCGGTGGTCAATGGATGGGTGATGGATTCCTGGAAGATGTCGTTGTTCTCCTTTAAGAGTCTCTCAATGACTGACATTGTCTGATGATATTTGTCATTGTCATTTAAACCAAACTATGGACAAAGTTTTCCAGTTGCATTAAATAGACAACCCACACCGCCGGACCGCTTCCAGTTTTTTCTGTTGTTCCGGGATTGCAGGTCGCGTTAGGGGATACAGCGCACCAGGGCCACTTTACGGGTATGCGCTAAACACGGCTTGCTCCCCCCTTGACCAACCAATCTACCCTAATGCAGCTTCCTATACAGAGGTCTAAAAAATAGGCTTCGGTTTAAAAGGAGTCTGAAAAGTTCTTGCCCAACTTAATTATATGCGTCCGATGCATTGTTCTTCTTCTTCCTCTTTCGGAGTTTAATCATCAAGACACATTCCAACGGTCATGAAACACGAAGATCACATCACCGCTCGCTCAACAGCCTCGCTTGAAGACGAAACTAAGAAGGAATCCATCTTCTTGACGGAAGTCCACTCATCTGAGAACTCGAGCACCCATGGACCCAAGTACATCCACTGGATCTACAAGCTCGATGCCTTGGGCGTGGAGTCGACCGGTATTGAACGAGTCAGCGCCGAGGAGAGGGAAAGACTCGCGGCATCGAGACCAATGTGGCACTTGTTTGGTGAAACCATCGGTCTTTGGTGGGCTGCCTGTGGTGGTCTCACGTCGATGTCCTCGTACTTCCTCCCAACCTTGTTGTTTGGTTTGAACATGAGAGACGCCATGGTGTCTGGTTTGATCAGTATGATCATCGGGTGCATGCTCGCCGCCTATGCGTCCACCATGGGTCCCAAGTCCGGGTTGAGACAGTTGGTCACTGCCAGATTCTTGTTTGGTGAATGGGGTGTCAAGTTCATTGCCTTGATTTCCATTGTGGGTTTGGTCGGCTGGTCTATCATCAACTGTGTCTTGGGTGGCCAGATCTTGCAGGCCATCAACCATAACATTTCGTTGGCTGTCGGTATTGTTGTTCTTTCCGTGGTCAGTTTGATCGTTGCCATTTTCGGCATTAAAGTGTTGTTGAAGTTCCAGACTGTGTTGTCCATCCCGATATTTGTTGCAACCATCTTGTTCTACGTGGTTGTCTGCCAGAAAATCGAGTACGTGAGCCAGTCTAACCAAATGATCAAAGAAGAAGGAAACTCGGCGGTGACCACCAGAGGTAACTGGCTCAGTTACTTTGCTGTGTGTTACTCAATCACCCTGACTTGGCTGGGTGGTGCTGGTGACTACTACGTGATGTACCCTGCCAGCACCCCTTCATACAAGATCTTCTTGGTTACCTTCTTCGGCATTGCTGTTCCTACAGTGTTTGTTGGTGTTGTGGGGACCATCTGTGGTAATATTGCTTTGTCGTACCCACCATGGAACGAAGCTTACAATACCTACGGTGTTGGTGGGTTAATCGTTGAGACGTTCTCAGCCTGGGGTGGATTCGGTAAGTTTGTTGTCGTGATATTGTACATTTCCTTGATCTGTAACAACATCATGAACACGTACTCCAGTGCTTTTGACTTTCAGTTGATTGATCCCCGTTTGATTTACGTTCCAAGATGGATCTGGGCCACGCTCGTCGCCATCATCTATTTCGTGTTGTCGGTGGTTGGCAGAAACCATTTCCTGGAGATCTTGACCAACTTCTTGCCGATGTTGGGGTACTGGATATCGATCTACATTGCGTTGTTGCTTGAAGAAAACTTGTTCTTTAGATCCAGCATCGAACGGAAAATGTTGCACGAAAAGGAGTTTGACGGGTCCTACGAGGAATTGTACAACTGGGTCAACTGGAACAATCCAAAGGGAAGAACCATGGGCATGGCTGCGTGCTTGGCTTTCCTCTGTGGGGTTGCTGGTGCCGTTGTTGGCATGAACCAGGTGTACTACCGTGGTCCAATCGCTGATAAAGTTGGCGAGTATGGTGCTGATTTGGGTATGTGGCTCTCCTTTGGGTTCACGGCCATTGCCTATCCAGGATTGAGGTACCTTGAGTTAAAAAAGTTTAGGAGATAGTTGGTTTATAGACTATAGAAGATGTTTATGTAATATGATTCTGTTTTTGATCCAATCATGGCTTTGCGGCTAAGGTTATCTTACCCGATACGGAGATTGGTGCGGCTTACTGTCTAAAGTTTTCTTTGTACAGTGGGAAAAAAGAAAAAGAAACTTTGTGAAGGAGAAACGTTTTCTCTTCTTGCTGTGTGTGAAAAAAAAAAAAAATTTTTTAACTGCTAACATCATCAGAAGCATACACTAGATAGTCATCAATCCCCACCAACCCCCCTATCACAGTCATGTCCAAGTCTTTTGATGATTTCGTCAAGCAGCAGCAACAGTCGCAGAATAAGCCAAAGGGATATGGTTACAGAAACAACAATAACAACCAGGGCTACAACTACAATCAAGCTTATGGGATAAGTCAACCTTTCCAGCCAAGCGGACAAGGATACCAGAACTATAACCAGGGGTACAATCAGGGATACCAGAATTACAATCAAGGCTACCAGGGGTACAATCAAGGTTACCAGGGGTACAATCAAGGTTACCAGAACTACAACCAAAACTATAACCAAGGTCAATACAACAACAGATACAACAACAACACCCAGACTTCAAGCATTTCTTCGCCAGTCAGCTCAGTTCCCACCAGTGGCAGAAACACCCCCAACCCAAATGCCTCCACCACGTCCTTGACCTCATTGAACACCGCTCTTTCCAAATTGAACGTGTCCAACCTCCCATTCGAAGAGAACTTGAACAAGATTGAGAGCGCATCCAAGATCGCCGAGGTCAGACCCGAGGTTGAGACAATTGTGTCCAAAATAGTCGAAGAGGACAGTTTATCCGTGATAAATGAATGGAAATTGAACGAGATCTTGAAATCCTTGTTGAAGCCAAAGAACTCGCCTTTGGTTAAAGAAGCAGCATTGTTGATCATTCAGCAATTGGCTACCAAGCTTGGTGGCCAGACTCCAAAAGAAGCATACTTGTTGCAGTTTTTCGCAACTGCGTATGACATGTTCACCGATAAGGACAAAAACGTCGTTAAGGCTGCTAAGTCAGCTACTGATGCATTGTTTGGCATTTTCCCAGTCGAAGCTTTGGGCTCGATAGTGTTGGACGAGTACTTGGCTATTTTCAAGTCTGGTGCCAAGTGGAACTCCAAGGTTGCCGCCTTGGTTAACTTTGATAGATTGATTGAAGAAGTCCCAGCAGATATCTTGGAGATGAAGTTTATTGACGTCGTTCCAGTGTTGACTGACTTGTCTACCGATTTCAAACCAGAATTGGCTAAAGCTGGTATCACCACTTTGAAGAAGTTTGTCAAGGTCTTGGATAACTTGGATTTGCAAAACAAGTACGACTTGATTGTTGACACCTTGGCTGACCCTCAAAAAGTCACTGACTGTATCAAGAACTTGTCGTCAGTTACCTTTGTCGCAGAAGTCACTGAACCAGCATTGTCTTTGTTGGTGCCTATTTTGGACAAGTCTTTGAAGATGTCTTCTTCGTCCAACGAGCAATTGAGACAAACTGTCATGGTCACCGAGAACTTGACCAGATTGGTCAACAACAAGAGAGAAATCGAGCAGTTTATTCCTATCTTGTTGCCTGGTGTCGAGAAAGTTGTCAACAATGCTTCCTTGCCAGAGGTTAGAGAATTGGCTGGCAAAGCCTTGAAAGTGTTGAAGGATGCTGAAAACGAGCAAACTGATGGTAAGTTCCACGGTAGAATCACCTTGGAGCAAGCCAGAAAGTTCTACACTGAAAACATCCCAGAAGAAGACCAACCAACGGCCTTGTTGAAAGATGAAACTTTGGCCAAGTTTTTGGGCGTCGTTTTGCAAGTTGATGCACATGTCAATGACTGGAAGCGTTTGCAGGAATACTTGGTTATGGCTACCAGCAATGAGAAGTACGCCGCGTTGGTTGTTTCTCACGTCAAGCACTTGTTCAACCCAGAGACCGATGATGATGGCGCCAATGACGACGGTGCTGTTGTTATTGTCGATGCCGACTTCTCCTTGGCCTACGGTACCCGTATGTTGTTGAACAAAACCAAGTTGCGTTTATTGAAGGGTCACAGATACGGTTTGTGTGGTAGAAACGGTGCCGGTAAGTCTACTTTGATGAGAGCCATCTCCAAGGGCCAATTGGAAGGTTTCCCATCAGCTGATGAATTGAGAACTTGTTTCGTCGAGCACAAATTGCAAGGCTCTGAAGCCGATATGGACTTGGTCAGTTTTATCGCTCTGGACCCTGAATTGGCCAATGTCGAAAGATCAGAAATTGAAAAAGCCTTGAAGGAAGTTGGATTCCCTGATGAAAGACTTCAGCAACAAGTTGGCTCCTTGTCTGGTGGTTGGAAAATGAAATTGGAATTGGCTAGAGCCATGTTGATGAAAGCTGACGTCTTGTTGTTGGACGAACCTACGAATCACTTGGATGTCACCAATGTCAAGTGGTTGGAAGACTACTTGGTTGAACACACCGAAATCACTTCGTTGATTGTGTCGCACGACTCTGGTTTCTTGGACGCTGTCTGTACCGATATCATCCATTACGAGAACAAGAAATTGGCATACTACAAGGGTAACTTGTCTGAGTTTGTCAAGGTCAAGCCTGAGGGTAAGTCATACTACACCTTGACTGACTCCAACGTCAAGATGTCTTTCCCACCTCCGGGTATCTTGACCGGTGTCAAGTCCAACACCAGAGCCGTTGCCCGTATGTCCAACGTCACTTTCGCCTACCCGGGTGCTGACAAGCCTTCGTTGAAGAACGTCTCTTGTTCTTTATCCTTGTCATCAAGAGTCGCTATTTTGGGACCTAACGGTGCCGGTAAGTCCACCTTGATCAAGTTGTTGACTGCCGAATTGGTGCCTCAGGAAGGTAAGGTGGAAAAGCATCCAAACTTGAGAATCGGTTACATTGCCCAACACGCATTGCAACATGTTGAACAGCACAAGGAAAAAACCGCTAACCAGTATTTGCAATGGCGTTACAGATTCGGTGACGATCGTGAAGTCTTGTTGAAAGAAAGTAGAAAAGTTTCTGAAGACGAAATTGAAATGATGTCTAAAGAGATCGATATTGGTGACGGCAGAGGTAAGCGTGCCATTGAAGCCTTGGTTGGTAGACAAAAGTTGAAGAAATCCTTCCAGTACGAAGTGAAATGGAAGTACTGGTTGCCTAAATACAACTCCTGGGTTCCTAAAGAAGTCTTGCTTGAGCACGGTTTTGACAAGTTGATTCAGAAATTCGATGACCACGAGGCATCGAGAGAAGGTTTGGGTTACAGAGAATTGACTCCATCCGTCATCCGTAAGCATTTCGAAGATGTTGGTTTGGACGGTGACATTGCCGATCACACTCCAATGGGTTCCTTGTCTGGTGGTCAATTAGTCAAGGTTGTTATTGCCGGCGCCATGTGGAACAACCCACATTTGTTAGTTTTGGACGAACCTACGAATTATCTTGATAGAGACTCCTTAGGAGGTTTGGCCATTGCCATCAGAGAATGGAACGGTGGTGTGGTTATGATTTCGCACAACAACGAGTTTGTCGGTGCATTGTGTCCTGAACAATGGCATGTTGAAAACGGTGAAGTTGTCCAAAAGGGAACCGTTGCCGTTGACGCCAACAGATTCGAAGACAACGGTGGTGAGAGCGCATCTAAAGAAGGATCTCCAGCCCCAAGCGCGGCTCCAGTGAAGAAGAGGGCTGATGACGACGACTCACCTGCTAACATCAAGGTCAGAACCAGAAAGAAGAAGATGACCAGAAACGAAAAGAAGGCTCAAGCTGAAAGAAGAAGATTGAGATACATTGAATGGTTGAGTTCGCCTAAGGGTACTCCAAAACCTGTTGATACAGATGATGAAGAAGAAGATTAGGGTTGTATAGTTTTTTAATAGATTTAGGAATAGATAGTATGCAAAATGGTACTGTGGTCGTGTAGAACGCCCAATTTTCGTTTTTGGCGTCGTTGGGAGGCAAAAAAAAAGTTGGAACAACCAGAAATAAAACTTCAGTGTGAGTGCTGTCTCGAACCCAAACCCAGCACCAACTTGAACAACAGCAAAGACTAATTGAACATGGCTGATAGATACTCATTCTCATTGACCACATTCTCGCCAAGGTATGTTACACGCCGTCACAATTTTTCAGACGAATCCACGTACTAACAAACCCCACCAATTGACCAGTGGTAAATTGGTTCAAATCGAATATGCATTGAACGCAGTCAAACAAGGGGTCACGACCATCGGTATCAAATGTGACAACGGTGTGATATTAGCCACGGAGCGCAAATCCAACTCGCCATTGATCAAGAGCGACACCAATACAAAAGTCGAATATATCACCCCGAACATTGGCATGACGTACAGTGGCATGGGGCCCGACTTCCGTGTGTTGGTGGATAAGGCCCGTAAGTTGGCCCAAGTCAACTACAAGCGCATATACAACGAGTACCCGCCGGTCAAGATAATGGTGCAGGAGATCGCGAAGGTGATGCAGGAAAGCACCCAGCTGGGAGGGATCCGTCCATTTGGCGTCTCGTTGTTGGTTGGCGGGTACGACGAGTACAATGAAGTGTTCCAGTTGTACCAGGTGGATCCTAGTGGAAGTTACTTCCCTTGGAAGGCCACTGCGATTGGGAAGACGTCGAACCTGGCCAAGACGTTCTTGGAAAAGAGATGGAATGAGAACTTGCAGTTGGAAGACGCTATCCATGTTGCGCTCTTGGCGTTGAAGGAGAGTGTTGATGGGGAGTTGATTGGTGAGAATTTGGACATTGCTGTGATTAGTGAGCCTCAGGAACAGTTGTTGGGGTTCACTGGTACGGATGTTCCTGGACCAAGATTTAGAAAGTTGTCGGCTGAAGAGATAAATGATACGTTAGATTCTTTGTAAGTAAGTAGAGTAGTAAAAAAAAAAAAATGCATGGTTCAGTATGAATAAGTTTATCTATAATAAATACCTCTAGGATTATAAAAACGAGCGACAGCCAGCTAATACACAAGTTATAAATAATAAGTTATGAAGAATGGAAGAGTTTTTTTTTTTTTTTTTATCTGGCAGTCATCGAAGTAGCAGATGACTCTAAATCTTTGACTTTTTTAGCTTGTTGTTCAGGATCTTGTTCATCCAATGCCTTCAACCCATTATCTTTAACAAACAAAGCCGTAATGACACAAACCGCCATCAATGGGATCAAAAAGTAGAAGTAGTTTCTCAACGCCATGGTGTAAATATCTCTAATCTCAGAAACCTGCAGGGGGTCAAGATCACTGATATCGACCTTCTCATAGATATGGCCCTGGATATACGTGATGATGGAATCCGTCAACGACGTATTGTCACGATCAATCCCGTTCAACTCCTTCAACACGGTATTACTAACAATGGTCGACCCGGCAGCAATACCCACGCATCCACCCAAGGATCTCAACACGTTTCTCGTCGAGATAGCCACGGCTCTTTCTGCCTTCATGCAGTTTGCCTGCACGGCCACCATCGAGGGCTGGAATGAGCAGCCGACACCGGTACCCATGATCAACAAGATAAGCACACAGATGCCGTCATTCAAGGACTCCTTCCAGAGGATCAACAAGCAGCAGCCCAAGAGCCACAAGACGTAACCGGCAGTAACGACGTAGAAGTAGTGGCCTGTGCGGGTGATGATCTGACCCGAGACAATGGACCCGCCAGCCTGGGTGAGAACCAAGGGGAGGAAGAAGATGGAGGTGTGGATCTCGTCCTTGCCCTTGACGATCTGGAAGTAGTATGGCATGTAGTATGTGAAACTGAAATAAGCGGCACCGAAGCAGAAGGTAGCGAGGTAGAGGAGACAAAGGGACCTGGATTTGAACAAACGGAGCGGAATCATTGGGAGCTTGGCGATCTTCCATTCAACCCCCAAGAAAAGAATCAAGAGGACACCACCGAGGGTGAACATGATGATGACAATGTTGCTGTCCCAGCGGTATGTGGATCCACCACCGTTCAAAGGGATCAATAGGAGGGTAAGACTGGCACTAGCGACAAGGATGCCAAAGTAGTCAATGCTCTTAAACTTCTCCTTGCGGGAAACAACCTCATTGAGCTTCTTGCTGGACTTGAGACAGAAGTAGAAAATGACATTGACGACAAAGCCCAAAGGTGCTAAGAAATAATAGTAGCTTCTCCAGCTGCTTTGTTTGATGAACGCACCCATGATGAATGGGCCAATAGCGTTACCAAGACCAACAGAACTTCCCAAGATACCTTGATACTTACCACGGTCCTTCAACGAAACGATATCACTCAAGATAACCATCAGCAACGACGACACACCACCGTTACCAATCCCGGCCAAGGCTCTGAAGATGTAGAACTCCACGCCTGTTCTAGCGACAGAGCACGCAATGTCACCAATGACCAAAACCATCAAGCACGTCATAATCACCTGCTTCCTGCCAAAGATATCACTCATACGGCCAAACAACACCTGGCACACGGTATTAGCCAACAACGAAGCGGAACCAGCCCAGTTGATCGTCTGCTGTGCGTTCAAGTCCTTGCCAATCTCCGACAACCCCACCGTGATACCTGTCTGGTCCATGAACGAAACCAACGTAGCCAACGACAACGTCAACAAGATAATGACAATCTGGGACGTGGGCAAGAGGTTGCTGTGGGCGTCCCCGAGCTTCTCGGCAAGTGCCTGTGGTTCAACTCCTCCTTCTTTGCTCCTGGCAAAAGCGTCAGCCTCGGGGTCACCCGTCAAGGTGTGGAGACTCTCCTGGGGTGTTCCTGGAAACAGCGGCTTTACTTCCTCTTGGAACGTGATAGTTATGTCTTTATTAGTCTTGTCAAAACCCATGTTCGTGATTGTGGAAATAAGATAGGTTATGAAGATCAAAAGAAAGAAAGAAAGAAGGAAGGAAAATAGGGAAATTATAATTACACACTTGGGGGGATATTGCAGAGTACTTATATTTGTGAAAAGTACATCTAGAATCAGGTAGCGGGAAAGGGTTAATCTGATTGTACGTGTATGTGTGTGTGGAAAATAGCCATAGGGGCCTTGGGAATTCAGGGAAGGAGGAAAAATTCGGAATCGAAACAACAGAGTTATGAGTTGTGATGAAGGAGAAGGAGGGATGCACAATCCAAAAAGGAAGCAAGAACAATGGAGGTGGAGGACAAGAGCAGCAGCAGGGAAACAAGAAGCACACATACATCGCATAGGCAGATTGTAGTAGGTCTAATTTGGATTGTTCCATTTAGTTATGCCAGTTTTTTTTTTTCTAAAAAAGAAAATAAATTTATGCTTTTTTGCTTTTCGCAGTAAATCAAACCCACGCTCACACTCTGCCCTAGTGAAGGAAAATAATAGGCGATTTTGCAGTATAATTGTAAGATGAAATATGACGTTGCTGTCTCCCTAGCGCATAGATAGACTCGCCTGCAGAGAAGCCCAGACGCACACTCACACATACACACGGGTAACGTGGTACAGAAAGCAGATAGTAGTTACCTGTCGGAAGTACTCCGTCATCAACAACCACCAGGACAACCATCACAGTTGTTCCAGCTGTTGTCGTTCTCGTTGCCGTCTCGCAGATTGCTGAAAAATAAAAAAATTTTTTCACTGCAACACAGCACCATGTGAGATTAGGGGGGGCTGTGGAGATTACTAACCATTAAAGATGGATTTCGGTGTCTTGTAGAGAATGAATGAAATAGTCTGGGTGTGTGTTGATTGATTGAAGCCAATCGTTTGGGAGATAAGCCTCCCGCTAACTGTTTTGTCCCATTGTTTTTGCGTTTTGCATTTGTAACATTTTCCGTCTCTTTCTTTTTTTTTGAGACCGTATGAAGAGCAAGGCTCCCTTCCTTCTTCTTCCGCCCCATTGTTCTTCGCTTCCCCCTTGTGTATAGCGCCCACAGTCCACCGCTTTCTTTTGTGTTATATCCTGCTGGAAAGTGTGGATTGTTGGCGATAGTGGCACTGTGGAAGATTGGCTATCTATACCAAGAAAAAAAAAACCACACACTGTTGACGTGGTAGCTTTTTTTTTCGTTTCTTCTTGGGAACAGCACTGTTTGGTATGACCTACATTCCCTGTTGGTGATAAGATATTATCAACTAACAGGTGCCAAGAAGGTTTGGTTCTAGAACTATGTACCGCCGCCCTGCTCCCTGCCCCGTGGCAAACCTAAAGGAAAAACATAAAAATAGAAAGCTAACCTAAAAGCTTACCTTGCAGCACTTCTATTCTTGTCAGGGAAACGCCTTTTCTGCTGGGTATCATACGAAGAGATGGGAGGATTAACACGTTGAGCTCAGGAGAAGGAGGAGGAGCGCCGGAGTAGGTGTTTGTTCGGTTTGTGTTACTAATCTTTTGCAGTCATTGGCTGGAATCAAGGCTTGCGAGAACAATGCGAGAGCGCATAGATAAACTGAAATTCAGACCCAGACCCAACTCTGTTTGTTTGTTCAGCTTATTTTTTTTTATATATATATATATATAATAATTTATGCGGTGGTGCATGAATGGCACAGTAGCAAACGGGAAAGGAAAGGAAATGAAATAGCACTCGGGGCAGGAGAATCAAGAATTGCCCATTATGGTGTGCTTATTGGTGACGGCGGGGATCGGAATAACACCAAGCAGAAGGTTTAATGGAAAAACCAAGTGTGTGTCAAACAGAGCAGCTGCAGATGGGTCCTTTACTGCATATGAAAAATGTCCTATCCACTGCCTGAACAATGAAGACGTTATTATAATCGGATTCTTTTCTTTTTCAACTTCACTAAATGCCTGGCCCTTTGATTGCTTATATTAGTAATAATTAGAGGTGGTATAGAGGTGAAACCGTTGAGATATTTTCCTGATTGGAAGGATATCAAATCTTTGAGGCTTTTAGAGTCCTGCTTTCTAAGTCCGAAGTTGCTTCAGGAATCACCTCATCCCTCATGTCCCATTTCCTACTCTCTTCAACCCCCCCCCCCCCTTGTTGCGCAAATTTTTTTCATCCCTTTTCTTCAGGGAACGAACCAACACCCAGAACCTGTCCCACCTGTCAAAAACTAAAAAGAAAAAAAAACATTCGCTGTCGAAAGATGACAGCGCAGCCAAGACCCACAGAAGGATCCGAACCATTATCTCACTCTCGGATGCAAGCGCATATATGCCGCAATATGAAGGACTAGCCGCCTGAGTCTTGGCACACAAAAAGCGGTGATGTCAAGGATGACACAGTATGTTGTGTCTCAAGATGGAGTAGATAACCAATCAACCCTCATCTCTCCCTCTCTATCTATCTATCTCTGCCCCTCGCCCAAATTCCGGGTTCGTTTGTGCACAGTCTCATTCGCTCCTTATTTTTTTTTAACATCAGATTTCATCTACGATTTGCTATTGGCTTAACACTACAAAGGATGGGGGAGGTGTTTGGCTTAGAGGCATCTACGAGAACACAAAGATAACCTACAGTACTATGGTTTGGCTGTGGCTTTACGCAAGCGCTTCTCCTGAGCAAAATTCCACTTCCCCCTAGTTGGGCGCCTAAGCCTAGCTCAAAACATGAGCCAGCGCTTAAGGCATCACCGACAAGCCATAAAATTAGTTAATTATTTTTTTTTTTTTATTTTCAATAATGAAGGAAAGGAAGGGTGGAGGGCGGAGGGTGGAGGATAAAATTGTGGATCTTTTTTTGGCTTTGCCAGAAGCACAATTCGCCCGCTTCTGTGTGCTCATATGCCTGGTTTTTATTGTTGTTTCTGGAAATTATGATTATCTGATTGATTGGGAAACCGGAAAAAGTTAAAAAAAGAAAAACTAAAACAGTTACACAAGACAATAGCGGGAGTGGGATAAGGATAAGGAGAGAGATAACTGCGACCTCGTAGAACGGACTAGAATTATGTAACTACTGCTGTGGTTGTGGGTACATCCTCCTTTCACATGCCAGGTAGTTGTAGATCGACCATTATAGTGTTCTCTTTCTTTTTTTTTTGCTTGGGAGTCGTGTCACCCGCCTTTTCATTCCAGTATGGGTGGGCTATGGAACAAGAGAGATAGACAGAGACGGCTTGGCTTTGGCTTTAACGGCCAGCGATCTCAGGGGGCAGTGCAAAATAAAAAAACAAGAAACAGCAGCAGCAGCAATGAGGGAGACCTGCGTTATGTAAGAAACAAACAAACAAGGGAGCGACAGCGACATTGACGACGTGGACAAGGACAAGGACAAGGACAATCCCTATTCATTCCGAACATAGTGGACATTACAACGTCATACACTTGAACAAACGAACCATCTACCTATTGTGTGTATTATCTCCCGCTAGTTCGTCTCATCCCCTAAATACAAAAGCACCACCCCCATTTGGGGGGGGGGGACAAACAAGTGAAATTTTTGCACCAAACTTGATTACGTAAACGCAAGGAATAAAAACAATGCAACTTGCACGTTGCGCTTTGGCATTTATTATTCCTTTTGACACCTGGGTTACACAAACCCGGATAAGCCACGCATCCATGCAGGAATCCTTCAATACAATAAAGAGTTGCATATGTGCCGTGGGTAGTTCATGGTAGCAGCCCTTTCCTCACCAGCTTTCTTATTTTTCTTTATCCAATAGAACTTAAGCAACGATACATTGGGCTTGTCCGATAATATTAGACTTTTATAATCTGAACAAATCAATCAAAAAACGACGAACGGTTTCTTTCACTACTTCCTGCTGGTCTCCAACCCAGGTGCTCCGTAACCATCCAAAATCATGATTTCCTTCTTTCTTGGTTCCTTCGGTTCCGTTTGAAGCTCTTTTTTTTTTAGTGAACGCATGGAATTTTAAGAAAAATTACAACAGACATGCCAAGAATTCCATAAGAAACCTTCTCTACTTCCCTTCATACTCTTCTTGCTTTTGTAGTTAATCCGAATTACTGCCGTGGAAGGAGATGGATTGAGTTTGAGTTTTCCCCCAACAAACACAAGTCAAAATGTTTCGGTATAGGTCCCCGTGGTGGGGAGCAAGCAACTGATCCTAAACGAATCAAACTTGTTGTTAATTCCTCTACTTACCTCTTCACCCGCCGTGCGTTCTTTTCACAACAACAACAGCAACAACCAAAAACAATAAATATCCTTCCTCTAATTCTCAGTCTAAAAACAATCACACTAGTTAACTAGTTTCCTTCCCTTCTCTTCCTTCACAAACTTCGTACTTTATCAAACCTAACCCATAACCTATATCCCGGAATGCGCACACCTACGCACATGGTTAAGTTCCCCATTCTCTTATCTTTAGCTATCTATCTGGTGCCTCGCCATGGCTTGTATCTGCAATTTTGGTGCCTTACTATCACAACGACTATCCAATCCTGCCTCCGCCCCCCCCCCATCCCAAACCATAAGGCTTAGCTGGGAATGCAAGTCTAGTGCCGCGTGCTAGTGACTATGCATGGCCAACTATCACCACTTGTTACTTTTTATGCAATGCAGACCTGTTATAATTGAAACGTATATCCTCTTTCTCTCTCTATCCAACTCAACTTTTTTTTTTGGTTTTACGAACTCGTTCGGTCAACGGGAACTATACCGTCTGTCAAATCATATTGTTTGGAAATACACAATCGTAATAATGCGCTAAGGACAGTTCCCACATCCCTTGTTTTCTGAGTTTTTTTTTTGCAATCGCTGCAGTTCCATTTTTTTCCAAAGAGTAAAGCAATTTCCTGTGTTTCCCAAATTGTGGGCCTTTTTTTTCTATTTGCACTAGAATCACCAAAATTTCTTGGCTCCCTCCTACAACTCCTCTGCCAAGCCAATTGGGCTTCAACACTTTTTATGTGTATATATATAGATGAAATAGCAAGAGCCTCTTATCTCTGTCGTGTTCATCAGCACCCGATGTCGATTTCTCCACAGAGCTCAAGCTTCCTGCTGGACGAGGCAACATAGATCTTGTACGTGCCAGTCTGGATAATCCACTGCTGCGACTCAGGATCCCAGATACTCAAGTCACGATGCAATATGTTAAAGTAGACCTTGGTCGACTTGCCTGGCTCCAAAAACACCTTCTCAAACCCTCTCAACACCTTGGGTGGAGAGGCGAGAATGGTGCTGGGGAACTCAATGTACAACTGGCTCACATAACCACCTTTGATCTTACCTTCGTTTCGAACTTCAGCACTGACCTCATACAACACTTCCCACAACGCTGGATTGCCACCTAGCCCGCCTCCTGCCAACGGCGGGCTGCAGGGCTGGTCAGGACTATAGTCCCGTGGGAACTCATAGCAGTCGTCGTCGTCCACAGAACGAATGTTTTCATTGTACAAGTAAGGATAGATGAATCCTGGCGCTGGGTCGAAATCCTCATGTGGGAACAATGCGTCTTCTGGATCACAGACATCGTCTTCAACCGTCTTGACAAGGGGCAAGTACTCCTGTGGATATGGCAAGTACTCAGATGGCGGGTTGATTTCGGTGATTTTTAAGTTGCACACCCGGAAGGTGGTATACGACAACCCAAACCCAAACTCAAACCGTGGCTTGATGTTGTGCTTGTCAAAGAACCTATAGTCCAAATAGATGTCCCTGTCAAAGTTGTCCTGTGGGTCTGTCTCACCACCTAGATCATCAATCACCGGCACATAATGCTGCTTCTTTCTAGCCAAGGTGAATGGTAGCTTACCGGAAGGGTTGGTGTCGCCAAACAAGACATCCGCAATTGCTTGCCCAACAAACTGCCCCAAAGGAGCTGTAAACAACACAGCAACAACGTTTTCATGCTCGATCCACTTCTCCATATTGACGGGTCCAGTCGAACTCACAACGACCACGGTCTTGTGGCATTTATCAGCAACCTTCTGGATTAAGTCGTCTCCATTGTGCCACAACGACAAGTTTTGGCGATCGCCAAAGTTGTTCTCACGGTACACATAACCTTCGCCAGAAAACGAGTTGACAAACACGATCGACAAGTCTGCATAGTCCGCTAAGTCAGCGTTGGTCTCACAGTCCCAGTTGTTGCTGCAATAGTCAACCACAATCCCACGTTCTCGTGCTTTCTTTGCGATTGCTTCGTAGGGCGTGATAACGAAAGGGTTCCCAACCGCGGCTGATCCCCAGCCACTAGTCATTACTCCATCAATGCACCGTTGATCCTTGCAATTAAACCCACTGGGGTCGGGACCCGCCCCTTGTCCTGAGATAAATAGTCTGCGGACTCCATCCCCCTTGTCAATAGGCAAGTTCTTGCCGCTGTTCTTAAGCAAGACAATACTTTCCCTAGCCACCGTCAATGCTGTGTTGTCGCTGAACTCGGATCTAGCTTCTACGTGCCAGTTCTTTTGTACGATCGGACCATAATGCTGATAAGGGAACTCCTGTCCATACGTGTGGTGGGTCCATGAACTAAAGTTGGGCACGTCGTCTTCCGTGGGCAACTGGACACCTTTGAGAGCGAAAAACGGAGCCAAGACTCTCATGGCCATGTCGTCAAGTCTTGCTTGAGGAACCGTCCCATTGTACACCGCTCTTGTCAATAGTGGACCCCAGTATGATTTCCCCGTCAACCAATCGTCAAATACTTCCCCAGGCATGCTCATATCCAACCCAGAGATCACCGAATTCACACCTGAGTGCTGAGCACCCCAGTCAGACACCACAAACCCTTGGAAGGACAACTCCGATTTGAGCAAGTTGTTCAACAAGTTCGAGTTTTCACAAGCATATGTGTTGTTGACCCTGTTATAAGCACACATGACACTCCCGACACCAGCACGAACCACATTAGCAAACGGCCAAAGGTACACTTCATGCATTGCCCGATCGCCGATATTTGAACTTATCGAACACTCCAACCGATCCCACCCATTTTGGTCCCACTCCCCTACCTGCCGGAAATGCTCCTGTTCGTTACCAATCAAGTGTCGTGCCGTAGCAATCACACCTTCATCCTGCATGCCCTCGACCGTCGCCGCGCCGCCGACACCCTGCAAGTACGGATCGGCGCCAAAGGACTCCCAATTGCGCCCCGCGGCCGCTTTCAACCCCATGGGCCCAATCACGGGACCCAAGGCAATATGCACGCCCTTTTTCCTGTGCTCCTTGCCGATCGCCTTGCCGCGCAAGTACATCAAGCCTTTGTTGAAAGTAGCCGCCGCGGCTAAGCCTGAGGGGAAGTGCGTGACGAAATCGGTGAATCGGACTCCGTTGGGCCCATCCTGGAGACAAAAACTAGGGATGCCTAGCCGTGGAACGCTCCCCGTGTTACCCACGCAGGGACCCGACCCCCAGCCCGTGCCGGTTGTCAAGTTGACTTTTTCGGTGATTGACATCTTCTCAATGACTTTGCGTGCTTTGTCGAAGGCTTTCTGCCAGACCCCTTCGATTCTGCCGCCGAGCGCTAAATTAGGGGATGCGTTAGTTTGATGCGTGATTGATTGATTGAGCGGGGGAGGTGATACTTACGTGATGGAAAGAAGTTTGTGGAGCAGAAGTACTCCAGCTGGTCTTCTACTTCGAATAAAGGCGACTCGGCGTGCTTGGACCGCTTTTGCAATAGCGTGCCATGATTCACTAATGTAGAATTGGTGAACTTGGAATTGAGCGTGAAACTGATCTCTTCGTACGCAACGGTTGTCTTTAATGTGATGAAAACACTTAGAATCCGTATTAAAATCATCGTTGGTTGTCAAATTGGGAATTGGGTTGCCAAAAAAAAGAGAGGATCTACAGTGCTGTTTTTGTTTTTCCTTGTGGTTTTCGTATGCCTTTTTCTTGCCTTTATTACAACGTTAAAATACAACCTATTCATGTACTCATACGTGCCGTCACTTGAACCTGGGTGACGATGTTTGGTGCCGTGTTGGAGTTCTCAATGTCGACTAGCGTGTTGGATCTCTTGAGTGAAGGACTGGATGGGATCGAGGTGTTGGAGTTGTTTAAATGGGTCATGGGTTTGGAGACGGGGGATTTGTTGGTGGTGTTGTGATTGGTATGCAATGGCGATGTAGGTGTGGATAACAACGAAAGTGATGTGGAGATAACTGTGTGGGACAACTCAAACTTCTTGACCCTTGGCTCCTCATCAATCTTGACCTGCGAGAATGGCTCTGACAATGTATCATCGTTGTGGGTGGTTTTGGTAATTAATGTGGATGTTGTACGGCTGAGCACAGGCGCAACGGGCACTGGTGCTGGAAGTGGTTCTTGTGGTGGTGGTGGTGGTGGTTGCTGGAATTGTTGTTCCTCTTCTTCTGACTGGAGGAACTTTTCCAAGTTTTTGACAGCCGCTTCTGAATCAAGAAGCATGGCCTTTTCGAAGTACCCTGGGCGGGAGTCGTCAAGTTTCATATAGTTTTTGTAACTGACACCATTGAACAAGTTGAACAATTCGCTTCTGTAGTTCTTGGCCAAGTTGTTCTGCGACAAGTAAATGTTATCCATCTTGGTCTTGCCATTCTTGAACAACACAACCAATGGCTTCAACGCCTTGACGCTGCTCAACTTGTTTCTTCGTAGATCAATCTTTTCCAACGCAGGTATATCTTCAATCCCAGAAAGATCTTCCAACTTGTTATTGTTAAAATTCAACGTTATCAACTGGGTCAAGTTCGTGGGCAAGTTCTTCAACGACGTCAAATAGTTATCGGCAAAATTGATATACTTGACATTAACCAACTGGTCCAAGCCCGGAGGCAACTCCTCTAGCAAGTTATTCGACAAGTTCAACTTGACCAAATTCACCAATGGCTTGAAAATATACGACGGTATCGACGTTATCGAGCTTTCCGACACCGTCAACTGCTTCAAGAACGACCATTTGGCTTCCGGCAACGCCTTATAGTCCTTGCTTTCAATATACATGTCCTTAGGTAGCGATGCCGCCATCGACGACGAAGTATACCCCCTCTCCCTCCTGTACCTAAACATATCATTCATCTCCGTGAACGTGTCGTCCGCCGGTGTTGCAGCCGGGTCGAACTTCTTTGGTTTCGCATGCGACGACGAGTTAAAGCTCAGTCTTCCAGACTCGTCATCAATAACCAAGTGGAAAAGCACCTCTGCCATATCACTGATCTTCGACTTCCGGATAATCAATATCCTCAACTGTTCACTCAAGACATGCCAGCCGAAAATCTCATTCGGTTCATAGTCCACCATCTCCAACACCTGGAGGTTCTTGAACATCTTGACCGGCACCGATGTGTCGCACGGGTACTCTTCGTAGGAGTTGATGCTGCTGATTTTCGTCTTGGGGCTCAAGATCAAGCACGGCACCTTGGTGAACGACGAGTACAAGTACTTGATGTCTTTGTTGATGACCTTGGGGTCCTTGCTGATTGCCGCGGACCGCCAGTAGACGCTGGCGCTGGAGACGATTGACTTCATGGAGTTGATGGACGAGATGGACCGGGTGTCGCTTTCGAAATGCTTGGATGACCGGGCGTTGTTCGCCATGAATGAAATGAATGTGGGTTCGTGGTTTGGGTTATCCAATTTGATGTTGAGTGGGCCCACGTCAACACCCAAGGGGGATTGTTCGATTCGTTCTGTGATGTAGTACAAGTGGTGAATGGTGAAACTCAATCGCAAGGGTTTGACTTTTAAAGTTGTGTTTCTGTGTTTACTAAAACAAAGTAGACCATTTGCCAATGCCTCTTCGTTCTTCCTGATGTAAGTGGATAATCTTTGGATGTATTCGTCTCCTTCAATGGAGTTATCATGGTAACCGAACGTGCCCATGGCTATAATGAAGTAGTATAATGCTAAACAAATGCTCTGTGTGATGGGTGTGTGTTACAAAAGCTTGATTTGCTGTGTATGTCTGGGGGATATGGTTCTGGCCGGGTGTTTTTTTTGTTTGCAGGATTCTCTTCTTTTGGTTGTTTCGGATTTGTTTTGATTTTAAATTATTGTGGCAGGTTTTTTTGCTTTCTCTATTTTTACCTTTTTTTTTCGCCCTTCTTTAACAGAAACCTTCTTCTGCGTCTGTTGCTTTGTGTGCAGGAATATCGAAATCTGCCCAGTGCAAAAGCCTCGCCCACCCACTGATAACTCCACTGATAAAGAGAGGGGCGGCACAGAACGGTCCACACCCTTCATCCACCACCCCTCCCCCCATTACTAAACATTGACAAAGAAAAAAGCACAATTTTCTTTTTTTATTATAATTACGTATATGTATCTGTATATGTACAACTCAACTGTACGCCTGTCATGTAACTCCGCAAATAAAAGAACTAGAAAGAAAGTAAGAAAAAAAACCCTGAGGAAAACACACAAATTACGAAACTAAAACTTAATTGAAACTCCTAACCGAACTGCCTTGATCGTCATAATGGGACGCGGCTTCTACTTGACTGGCCCTGTCGTTCGCCGTTCTGATACTGTTTGCATAGTTGCTGTTGGCCGGCTGCACGCTCAATCTCTCCATGATTGACGCAGGTGGTATGCCAGCCGTGCTGCAATTGGTATCGATACTTCTTCTCCTGATTCTTCTCGTAGAGCTAGCCAAGGTGACAATCGACTCGCTGTCACGGTCCGGCGCCCCTGAGCTATTCAAATTCAATGTCTGGTTGTTATTTGTGTTGTTTGTGTTGCTGCTGTTGGAAGTCGGGGTAGCCGTGGCGCTCCCAGTTGTGTTGTTTGTGGTCGTGGGGGCAAAAGTGTAGTTAGTCGGTGTGTTCACACTCGGTGCCAATGAGGTTTCCGCAGTCGACGCGTTCAACGACGTCAGGTCATTGTTTGCTTCCCCGCTCAATATTGACGGTTCCTTGGTTGACTGGGTTGATATGATGGATTTCAATGGGGTTGTGCTGACGTTATCACTGTGCATATCGCTCGTCACGTCCAACGAATGCTCGTCATCGTTATGTAGCGAGTCCAACTCGTCGTTCTGCTGGCTTCTGGCATCTTCTGAGTTTCTGGTATTCCTGGCATTTGCAAGTCTAGTGTTTCTAGTGTTGGCAGCATCGTGTCTTGCGCGATGCGACGTACCGGCTCTGCCTGTGCTAGCCGTGCCTGGGGTTGTGCTTGAAGTCGGAGGCGCTGGATGGATGGTTGCTCTATTCTGGCCCTGCATTAACCGCCTCACCCAACCGAATCTGTTTCGTGGAGTTTGACGTCTGTCATTTGTATAATTCACTTGAGAAGTTAGTACTTATGTGTGAGTCACAGAATAGAAAAAAAACGGACACATACTTTCGTGAGTTGCCATCGTGGATATCAAAAGGGAGTGTGGTGTCTAGTATATGAGGATTAACCCAGTCTTTGGTTGTTGTTGTTGCTGTTGGAAAGAGAATTTTAGAAATGGCTGGGGGAAGGCAGGAAGAGAAACTTTGTAATGAGGTATTTTGTTAGCTTTTTTTTTCAACAGGGGAGAGGAGTAAGAAGAGAAAAGTATGAAAACAACAAACTATTTTTTTCTACCCTTTTCTGTCTGGCTGGCGTGCGCGCGAAAAGACACCAAAAACACGCGCACGCGCTCTGGGGGGGCTGGGCTAGGTCCCCTGGTTCGTCGCCCTAAAAAAGGAAGAAGGGGGCCGACCCCCACATTTAGTCGACATGCGTTTCACACACCTTCTCTTTTTTTTTCTATTCAAGCTTTTGACGAGGAAGAAAACGGCAGGGATAACAAAAACTTACCCCGTTGGTAGAAAGCAAAGAAGGAAGGAAGGAAGCCCAGACGGACAGACGAGTCTATCCTTCCTAGGTCCGTGTTGAAACTCCGCACACACCTCACGGAGCACACGATACGAACTTTGCCTCGTTGCTTCAGGTTAGAATTCTTTCTTCGTTTTGCCGCCCGCCTCAACTCCGTAACACAGATGATGGCAATGCTGACTTTATGCGCGTAATATACATGATGTCGATGGCAAACCCATTGACAGTATACCCCTGGGTTACGAGTAACCACCGTCGGATGTCAAAAAAAGAAAACCCTAAGATGACGCATAGCCGACCTAACTTTAATTCGCGAATGTCTGGCCAGCAAACACAACACATTCTCGCTCGCGTACACACGCAGTCCCGCCGATCTCTCACACCAAAAAAAAGCCTCCTCCTTCATCAACACACGAGCCAATACCACCTTGCCAACACCATCCAATTACGTAATATGGTATAATTGGTAGCTCCTTCATAGTTTAATGGTTAGAATACGCGCTTGTCACGCGCGTGATCGGGGTTCAATTCCCCGTGAAGGAGTGGGTATTCTTTTTTTGGGTTTTTTGATTTGTGGGGATGCAATGGTCAGAAGCGGGTTCTGATTGGAGTTGGCCACTTCCAACAAGTTCTCTTGTAGTTTAATGGTTAGAATACGCGCTTGTCACGCGCGTGATCGGGGTTCAATTCCCCGCAAGAGAGATTCTTTTTTTTTTCCTAGAGTCCACATCGCGTGGATCGATGAGGTTTTTTTTTTGCAGCAACTCCAATGGAGTCTTTCTCGACGAGCTTTCCCTTCAGTAGAGATGTCACATGTCTCTAGAGGTCTCTAAGAGTCCATCCATGCATTTCGCTTACTCTCAGTGCGATTCCTGTAATTTTTGCAGCAATTCAACTTTCGTTCAAATTTCGTAGAAAATATCAATCAAAAACAGTACTCAGTATATTTTTTACTTCGTTTCAGTACGTTATGTCTATAAACTACCGAGCCCACTCCATCACAACATAGCAAACACCAACCCACCAACCACGCCCAATCCAACATATGTGACCCCGATCTGATTCACTTCATTAACCGCTGTTGTTGTCGATGTCGATGAAGCCAGCTCGGCGTCGGATCCCGTCTGGACGGCGGCATACGAGAGGTTCCCCGTAGCGATTCGTTCATTGTACCAAGGCACGGGGGTGATCATGGCGCTCAAGTCGCTCATGAACGCCAGGTCGGCAGCGAGGGTGGTGTAGGAGTCGCCGGAGGCGGACTGGGTGATTTGCTGTGCGGTTCGCAAGAGTCCCAAGTTGATGGGCTGGTTGCCTGTGCGGAAAAATTGCACGTACTGGTCGCCGTTGCTGGCGATGTCGGATACCACGCGGGTTAAGAACTCGACGTTGGCGCTTTCTTGGTCCTCGGCGTGGGTGGCTGGGATGAGGGAAGTAAGGAATAATGCTTGTAATACGAGGAGGAAGTTCATTTTTTTGGATGATGATGGTGATGATGATTTGGGAAATCTTGGGGTAGGATCTTTGTGGGAATGGAAACGTTGGGGTTATTTATAGTAGTTGCATATTTTTGGTGGGCGTGGAAAGTATTAGAGGCGCTGCAAAAAAAACCAACAAGACGAAGAAAAAAGAAAAAAAGAAAATAGAAGTTGGTGTGAGGCAGAGCAGAAATATAAGCTGCCAAATGTTCTGGGGTGACGACATCACCACCACCAACAACAACACACCAACCAAGAAAAAACTCAAACACTAGCGATGCATCACCGCCCATTATCAACAAGAAAAGGGATTATACGCCTACAATATGCTTATTAATTTAGCCATCAATGGATGACCACAGAGCGTCGCCCCATTTTTTTTTTCTTGAACGCTTGTGTATTGGGTGTAAGAGGAGTGTACAGCAAACACAGATCACCTTACTGCACAAAACTCTAACCGATCTGTGTCTTGCAAGGAACACACAGGGTGGGCTTGGTGATGATGAGCCAAGGATCTCTGTGACTTCCGACCACGACACACACACGTGATGTCCTGAGTCGAAATAGAATAGAGTTGGACAACCACCTTCTGCTTGTCCAATGGCGGTCATTATTTTTTTTTTCCGATGCTGACTTCCGTCGATTTTGTTACTGGGCCTGGGGGGTGGGCTGCGCTGGAACGTACAAAAGAATATACGGTCGACAAGTGTAGTTTGTCCACACACACACACACACCCCACGAGTTTGCGGAATTATGATTTTTGTTTTTAGCAACAAACGGTTTTTCGTTGCCAAACCTAATATTGGTCCCAGAACATCATCAAGCAGAGTAGTTTGGCTGATTCTAACAGTTAAAAATGTTTATTTAAAAACCTATGGTGTAATAAATGATAAAATGGTTGATAAAATGATATAATGATAAAATGATAAAAAATGTAATCTTTCTATGTTTGAAATTTAAAACATCCCAGAATTGAAACTAATAATAATGCATACAATAATAATTACCCATGAACCAAATGAATGAATGAATACATGTAATAATAAAACCAAGAAACCTCTCTAAAGAAAATCATAACTTCTTTGCACTTGGAGAGAACGTAGTGGCGGTGAATGCGTTGAAACGCTTCTTGTTCTCTGCGGTGACTGGCAAAAACTCATAGTCGTCGCCAAAGCTCTTTGCAACGTTCAAGTTATTTCGGCTGTAGATGGATGTGGTGGGGTATAAAGGGACCATGGAGGAGGTGGTGGAGTAGGCGCTGATTGGGGAGCCGGAGCCATTGCTGTAGATGGAGGAGTTGGACAACGTTGGCGAAGTGTTGTAGGTGTTGTTGTTGGTGAGGCCGGTGGCGCTGCTTGCTTGGTTGTAGGACATCATGGTTGTATGTGCGTGTATGTGTGGTATAAGTTATAGCAGGGGTGACACGTTGGAAAGGATAAGAGTGGGCTAGTGGATATAGGATTGGTGATAACAGTGAATAGGGGAAAAAGAGAGAGAGAGAGAAGTAAAAAAAAAGGATGGAAAGTTTTGTGAGCGAGCGAAGGATTTGATTAAAATAACGCTACAGGTGAAGTTAAGTTAGTGTCGAACACAATGAGGAATTTTATCTCAATGTGGAATTTGTGAACTTCTGGCTTTGCTGTTTTGTGAATTTCTTTTTTTTCTTCTCTCGCTTGCTTTTCCGCCTGCTGCTGTTTGGCTGGCAAGATTGCGTTTTTTGGGCTCACAGACACGACAATTGTTTATTTGTTGGCAACAGGTGCACGACCCCAACAAAATTATAAATTGCCAATAAAACACACACACACTGGCTCCCCTTTATTTCTTCTTTTAGAGGGTGGTTACAACAAGCTACAGAAAAAGGGGGTGGACAGAGTGCGTGTGTGTGTGACGCGTGCTGCCTTTTTTCTTTTCTTTTGCCTTTGCGTGGAAGGGATGGATGAATTGACAGTGTTTCAGAGCGTGAGGGAGGCTGTCTGGAATCTTACGATATGGAGATGAGCGATTTGATTCGATGTGGTGTGCGATAAGCTTCTTCCTCCTCCTCCACTGCCTCCCCCCCAAAAGGAAAAAGGAATGAGGGCAAAGTACACGACCGCACCAGAGAAAAAGGAAAAAGAAAAAAAGAAACTTGCGCATGTAAAAATAATTGTGGAGTGATGACGTAAATTAATTTGCTTCTTCTTTTCTGTCTCACTTTTAGAAATAGTCACACCTTTTTCTCTTCTCTTCAATGCTAATTAGACACGACACCTCCTATTTTATTTCTTTTTGTATTTTTTTGCATTCCCACGAAACACCAGAGCTACCATGCCACCTGTCCCTCTTTCTAATCACCCTCTTCACCGTAAATTTATCCGGCTTCCACACGTCCTTCCCTTCATTCTATGCCAGCAACATTACCCCTCGTCGACCGTTCCTTTTTCGAAGGCGCTTGCTTTTTTATGGGGGGGGGGCTTCTCTTGCATGCAAAATTATCCATGACAGTACGCCTTGGAAGCAACGGAAACACCAGGTAAGCAAAAGAAATAGGAGGTAGAGGTTTCCACCTATCTCTCCATCTGCTTAGCCACAGAGGTCCATTACTTCTTTTTTGTTCGTTATTGCACGATTGGTGTCGTCCTTTATCGTTTCCTAAACCCGCGCTACCAACCCCAATTGTCGCAGCTTTTTTAGGCAATTTTTAGCCTTTTTCCTTTTCGCAAGGTTCCTTTACAAAACAAGGTAACATAAAAAGCCAGGGTCAAAAAGTAAAACATCACCTCGGCGAGAGAAAGAGCGTATGTGTGTATGTTTTTGAAACATGTCAAACTTTTCACCACCACCTCCACTACCTCCTTCTTCTTGATAGCCAACCGATGGATTTCTTTTCTGCAACGACCCTACAGACAGAGTTCAAGAAATCGTTAATCAACCATCACAAATCCTACAAACTCATCAAGCTTTCCAATGGGCTCCGCACCTTGATTATCTCGGACCCCGTAGCGACAAACTCGTCGTGTTCCATCTCGATCAACTCCGGCAGTTTCAATGATCCGTTGGACATGCAGGGCCTAGCGCACCTATGCGAGCACATGGTGTTTATGGGGTCCTCGAAGTTCCCCAGCGCGAATGAATTCTTCAACGTGTTGAACTCGCTAGGTGGGAATACGAATGCGTTTACGATGGGATACATGACGTGTTTTTATTTTGAGATTGTCATGAACGCGGTCGAGATTGATAAGGAGTTGGGGTTTAATCGGATTCTTCATATCTTTAGCGAGTTGTTTAAAACCCCGTTGTTTAATGAGGATCACTTGATGAATGAGATTAATGCCGTCAATGACGAACACCTGTTGAATATGGTGAATGATGATAAAGTGTTGTATCATGGGTTGCGGTTGTTGGCGAATGAGAACCATCCGTTTAGTAGGTTTGGCACGGGGAATAAGATGACGCTTCTTGAGAATAGGAAGAAGTTGCGTCTGGAGGTGGTTAGGTATTTCCAGAATAACTTCTATTCGGAGAATATGACGTTAGTTATGAAGAGTAATTTGTCGTTGAACCAGTTGCAGAAGCTTGTGATTGCGCATTTTCTGGATATACCCAAACTGTCTAGGCAATCAAAGAGGTTGTCGTTGAAGAGCTTGACGAAAAGGAAAAGCACCGCAAGTGTGATGTCCGATACAACCATGCAAGTGTTCACCGAGTTCAACAAGGTGTTGTTTATAAAGAGAGATAAAGTGAAGAAGTTGAGGTTGGTGCTACCACTCGGGGAAAGGAACACCTATTACGAAAGCATGTGGTGCAACTTGATTGGAGACGAATCTAAAGGTTCTTTGTGCAGTTACTTGAAGGGTAACAAGCTTATTGAGTCCATGTTTACATTCACCCAGACACTCTCCAGAAGTCAAAACACGTTATTGATTGACCTCCAGGTGAATGACTTGTCCAAGGCAAACATCATCATTGAAGCAATCTGGGAGTTTATCAACCAACTCCTCCAAACAGACAAACAAGTGCTTCTTCAATGCATGGACGAATACTCGCGAACGTTCAAATACAACTCGTACTTCCAGCAAGATGAATCGTCCTCTATGGATGAAGTGTCCAATTTGTCGGAATTGCTCATGATGGAGGAAGTCCCAGCTCAAGACATACTATTGGGCAACCACTACCAAATGCAGGGCAACGTGCACGACTTTGTGTACCAGACGCGGAAAATCTTTGATAAGACCAAGCTCAACGTCATTATCCTTGCTGAACAATTACCTAAACAGTACACCAACCAACCCTCCACCATCGTCAAGGACCCGTACTACTCCTTTGAGTACCAAATCCTCGATTTCATCACCTACCCAATCAAACAACCCTTACCATCGTTCTTTATCCTTCAAAGCAACCAGTTTATTTCCTTATCGCATGAGCAATTGGACAAGTTGATCGAGGCGTCAAAGACGACACCGCCGTATATTCCCGACAAGCAGAACCCACAGCCCAAGCTATTGGACTACTCGAAGAACCACGAGCTCTGGATCTCGGAGCACGAAGCCACGGACGTGATGATCACGTCGTCGATCCAGGTTGTGCTCCCCAAGAACACAGTCACGAACTGTATCTGCATGGAGATGATTGTCGAGAAGTTGGGCCAGGTGATGTACCCGGAGTTCTACCCCGGCGAGCTCGCGTTGTTCTCGTGGGGGATATACCCGAACTATGGCGTCACTCCGTCGTTGACAATCAGCATCCGTGGTCCCACGGTGGGATACCTGGTGTTTGTCACGAGGTTCATTACGCGCGTCAATGAGATACTACTCCATAGTATCAGACTGCTTAGTTATAAGGATTTCGTGGGGTTGAAGAATAAGTTGAGACTGGACTATGAAGGGATCCAGACGGGGGATTCGTTGAGGCAGGTGCTTGCTGGGAGCACTTTGTTGTTGGAGCACGGGATATGGACGATTGAAGAACGGATTGATGCGTTGGAGTTGATGGATACGTCGACGTTGGCGATGGTTCTGAAGATGATTGAGATGGATTTTAAATTGACAAAGATTTTGATCTCGGGGAATATCGACCATGACTTTGTCTTTGATATCAGCAAGATTATAAACAGGCTCACGAACCACTTGAAGATATACTTGGAGTTCCCAATTTTCCCACAACCTTCGAGCATATTGTTGAAGTCCGGCCGCAGCTACAACTTGACAGTCAAGAACTCCAACAAACAGGACTCCAACGACGTGGTGTACCACTACATCCAGATATGTCAACGACAGGACGAGTTTTCCCGCACACTCGCGCATTTCCTCGCCTTTTTGATGTCCCACGATATCATGTACAAGTTGCGAACCAAGAAGCAAATCGGGTACATTGTGCTCAGCGGGGTGCGGTACAACAAGCAAACCATTGGGATATACATCTACGTCTCGAGCAGCACCTACACATATGACGAGATCATGCGCGAGATCAACCAGTTTTTATTTGAATGGGAGCTAGAACTCATCAGCATGACCCGCTACGAGCTTGCTGAGAACATAAAGCTTTTCATTGAGAGCTTGGACAATACTGCTGACGGACTCCCTTCCAACATCCTCTTCGACACGCCGCCTAGCGTCCACAGCGACAACTTCACGAGCAGCACCAGCTTCGACCTCCATAAGAACTACTTTGAGAAGATCATCACGAAGAACTACCGGTTTGAGAACACGCGGGGCGTCGAGGACGTGAACCGGAGCTGGATCGAAGCGATTGATCTCGACAAGTTGATCAAGTTTTTCCAGTTCACTATCTCCATCAAGTCCTCGCTCCGGTCGACGTTGTCGATATTTGTCTCGTCGGTGCTTGGGAGATCGATCCTGGAGACAAATGAATCACGACAGCAGATCAGCGAGTTGTTGCTGCAGAACAACTACCACTTGACGACGTTGCAGATTGAAAACTTGTTGATTGATGCCGGGAACGACGTGCTGAAGATCATCAAGAAGTTGCAGTCGGCGGGGTATAATATCCAGCTACCTAAGCCTGCGAAGCCGTCGAAGTTTGCGATGTTGTTGTTGAGAAGAAGCGATGCCGGGAACTCAGTTGCGAAGTTGCAGTCGGTTGCGGTGCAGAAGTTTGGCAAGTTGTATTCGAATAATGAGGTGACGATTGTGCCGAGCGATGTGCAGAGTAAGCAACTGATACACAGTGAGTCAACGCAGCTGGTTGTGAATAACAATGGGTGCTTGTCGTTCTTAGAGAAGTTCTCACCCCAGGACGATGAAACGATAGATGATTTAGATATGTTGTTGTACTAGGAGATTATAGATACAGTAATATGAACCTTAGTTTTTTTTTTTTTTTGCAGCTTATACATTCCCCAAACAAAAAAATCCATCATCACTACCAATCACCACCACATCTTCTTTCCCACCAATGCTCTTCGTCAACCTACTCATACCATTCGTACTCTGTTCGCCTATCCCGCCAGACCAAGACGATTTCTATACACCCCCACCCAACATCACCACCACCAACCTCGGCGACATCCTCAAAATCCGTCCCATCCCCACGCCCATAAAAAGCATCATCCCCATCCCCTTCCCCATATCAGCAACATACCAGCTCCTCTTCAGGACCCAAGACATCCACGGTACCCCCATCGCAACAGTAACCACGCTCATCATCCCCTCTGGTCCCGTGCACCCCAACCGACTCATCTCTCACCAGTCCTTCGAGAACTCGCCGCTTCTGCGCTGTGCACCCTCCTACGCCGTGCAGTCCCCAACCTTCGCCACGCTCCAGATCCAGGCCGACTTGGTCTTCGTCGCGGGGTACTTGAACCAAGGCTACGTCGTCAACCTACCGGACCACGAGGGCCCCCACTCCTCGTTCCTCGTAGGGCTCCAGGCAGGCTACGTCGTGCTTGACTCGATCCGCGCCGCCACGACCTTCTTGAAACATAGTCGGGCACGCGTGGCACTCGTGGGGTACTCCGGTGGTGGATTTGCGTCGCTCTGGGCATCCCTCCTTGTGCGCAGCTACGCGCCGGACCTCGATGTCGCGGGCGTGGTCTCTGGCGGCACCATCGCGAACATCACGGCGTTCATCAACAGGATCAACGGGGGGCCGTACGCCGGGTTGATCGTGAACATCCTTGGTGGGCTCTGTACGGTGTACGCGGACTTCAACGCCACGTTGCTCAAGTACGGCCAGCGCCAGGAACACACGTGCTTGTTCCCCAGCGCCGTGCGGTATTTCTTCCAGGACGTCATTGGGGACGTGTATCACCGGGACGTGCTCTGTGATCCGACGATCGTGAGGTGTCTTGTGGAGAATGACTTGCTTGGGAAGACGGGATGGGTGGTGCCCGGGGGCGTCCCGGTGTTCTTGTACCATTCACGGTTTAATGAAATGGCACCATTTGGTGAGGTGGTGAAGTTGGAGGAGGAGTGGTGTCGGAGAGGGGTCGAGGTGGAGATTGCGGAGGATTGGAGTTATAATCATATGGTGGAGGCATATACAGGGATTCCTGCTGCTATTACGTGGATTGAAAACCAATGGAACAGAACTCGGAGTGGTGGTGGTTGCAAACACGTGACGCGGTTGACGAATCTTAACTATCCTGGGATATCACCGGTTGTCAAGAGATACTACAACACTACGATGCAGATAATCTCAGACATTACATAATGTGTGTACAAATATTCATGAAGGATATCTCGGTATGAAGCTTGGATCGTTTGGTGGTGCTGCTGCATCTCCCGTGGGGTAGAACACTCTTGGGTCGTTGAAGAAGGCATCCAACGAGCCATTTGAGTCGACTTCGGAAATATACCCTCCTTGTTGTGCACTATTGAATAGTAAATCCGTCTGTACTTTGCTCAAGGCGTCCTTCACCTGTTCGTATTCCCTTCGAGGTAGTATTATCTCTGTGTTTTTCAACTTCGAAATCAAATCGAAGATCTGCTGTAGGTATTCAAACCCAGTTGAATCACCACTGAGGTTGATGGAATCAATGAGCCCCGTCGCCATAGTCAACAACTTGAACCCCACACCGGGTCCATTGGACTCGAACGACGACAACGGCAACTCTTTAATCTCGAAAAGAAACCGCTTGGCCATCTGTAGCGGGTAACTGACCGACAACGACACGTTGAAGTCGTCAAGGAGGTTGTTGCTGCGCGTGATCTTCCACGTTAGTGCCTTCATCCAGTACTTGCTCACCATGATGTTAGCCTTCTGGATATCTGGTGCAATGGGCGAGATGCGTATCGAGTCGAGTTCCATTTGGATCTTGTTGAGCAAGCCCGCTGCTTCGGGCGGCATCGATTTCGAGTTATGGAGCTGGATGAAGTTGTCAAAGATGGATTTCAGCGGGATGGCAAAGACACGAACGAGCTGTTTGAATCCTTCAATCAACACGGAGTACTCCTCGTCGTTCAACGAGAACTCACGTATGGAATTCTCAAGCACCACGGGGATCGAGTCGTCCAAGCACATAAACCTCTCTGTTACAAGAAGCAAAAAGTAAATCTTCCTCATCCTGTGTGCTTCCGCTATGGGTTTCGACTGGTACGTCGACTCATTATGCAACCCAATCACCTGTGCCATAGTGATGGCTTCTCTGAGGTACAACACTCCCGCTGCCTTACTTCCCCTGTTCACCTCCGCCACATGCAAGAAGAACGAGGTCAAAAGCACCTCCAACGTCGGCGTGAACTGGTAGTTCATGTACGTCCTCGCGCGGATGCACTCCCCGGTGAAGTTTAGATCCTTGACGTTCTGCGGGATGCAGTAGAGGGCGTTGTTTGAAATAAACGCAATCTGGTTCAATATCGCCGCACTGATCGAGCATGCTAGCGCATACGCCGACACGTCGTTCTGGGCCACCCTCGCTGTGATCTCCGCGATCGAAACCACCGGCCAGATTCCATAGTACCATGTCTGATAGCAGTTGAGGCTCGGTAGGAGCTTGTCCAACGGGAACGCCGGTATGAAGTGGTCGGTTTGGAGCTGTTGTTGCTGTTGACGGAAGTGTTGGTCTGGTGACGACTCGGGCTCGTTCAAATTCTTGATGGCTTCGCGTGTCTTGTCGTGGATCTTCTTGGGGCCGCATTTCTTCCTTATCCTCTTGTTGGTGCACTGGAGGTTATGGGCCACACAGCGTGAACAGGGTGTCTTGAGATCACACTTGACTTTCCTTACGCTGCAAGAATCGCAGGGCCGCGTGTAGGTGGTTCGTTTGGACATTCGGTATTTTTCTTTTTCTCTCTCTGTCTAGTTCCTTCCTCGGTTATTTCTTTTATTAATGGTCTCCCCCGTTTTGCTTGACCCCTGGACTCGTAGTTGTGATTATACTATGAGGTGGTATAAGGAAAGATCCAACGGTTTAAGCTTTCTTTCTTCCTAGATCTTGTGTTGATTGATAAACAATGAGCAGAATGCCCCGTTCCCGCAAGAAACTTTTTTTTTTCTTCCCCTTGTGTGTGTGCGTAAGAGGAGAGATGGGGGTCCCTTATTATATTGCGCCAGCCCCAACACCGGCCACCGCAAGCCACGACTCAGGCCCCCCAAAAAAACCATCGTAAGAGCATCCGGAACAGGCACACCACACAAAACTCAACATGTCCCATAATTCTCACATGGCTGTCGATCTGCCCGGGCCACATCGCCGTTGCCACAGCCTTTTTATGAGCTGCTATTATTGCTGAGGGGGAGTATGTCCGACAGGTTATGTCATAGCAACACCCTTCCCGTTGTTTTTGAACTCCTACATTGCTATTCTCTCGCTCGGCCGAGCTATAACCTTTATGTCCCATCAGGAGTTAAGACAGCTTAAGTAAGCCTACGTCCTACCCCTCAGGTGAAGTAAGCACGTCTATGTTGTTGGAAGCTATATTACGTAAACAGATCACCCGCCTCGGTGTCACGGGATACATTCCAACGTGAGTGAACAACAACTCAAGCAGTCGATTCCCACTACAACAACCTTCATATACTGTTGTCAGAAACTCAGCCAATATAAACTAGCCAACCATTATTGTATCAATTGACACCATCACATGGTTTTGACATGCGCAGATCTTGGCTTCCAAGAGAGTGTGTGCGAGATGACTCAGTCCTGCACATACGGAGTTGTTATAGGGGTCATCAATTAATCTCCGCGCAACACCACAACACCTAAACCATCATCCAACGAGACGGAAACAGAGTACCATGCTGACTAGGAGATCCAAAACGGGGTGCAAGAAATGCAAAGAACGCAAACGCAAATGCGACGAGACCCATCCGTCATGCAACTTCTGTCAAGTCCGTGGATTGAAATGTGAATATGAAATCAAGATATTTGACGTGACGTCGTTTCGAATAGACAAACCCAAAAGCAAACCAAAGAACACCAAAGAGAAGAAGAGTATACGACGACCAAGTCCCCCGATAGTGTCCGAGGTCTCTACCGATATAATCCCACTACCGAGTTCACCAGAGCTAGATTTCCCCGAGTCCACCTTCTCCCCGACATTCACCATCCACGCGTCCTCGCCATTGTTCCTCTACCTCGACGACAAAGGCATGCGGTACGTGAAGCAGTTTGAGCAGTACGCCGGGTTGCTTTCGCTCAGCGAGAAGAGCAACTACATCAGGAACACCTTCCTCACGCTAGCGTTCTCCAACGAGGCCATCCTGAACTTGCTCGCGGCATGGGGCGCCACGTTCCAGGGGGACCGCGACGACGCCGATAGGTACTTGATCGCATCCCGGGATCGGGGTCCGGCGCGGTCCCGCCCATTGGATAGATTCGAGTACTTCACGAGCGTGGCGTACGACTTGATCCAGATGGCGATATACATCCACCGCGGGGACACGAGCAACTGGTACGACGTGTTCAAGCGGTGCGAGAAGTTGGTGAGGGAGTATGGCGGGTTGAGGAAGTTTGTTCGGGATTTCGAGTTCCTGAACGATTGCAAGTTCTTGATTTCGAACTTCCAGTTCTATGACGTGATGTCGAGCGAGTCGTTGGCGAATGGAACAACGTGCACCATGGAGAACTATCATAATTTGTTCAGGGGACAGAGATTGTTGGAGGGGGATTATGGGTTGGATCCGTACCAGGGGTGCTGTCAGCCGATCTATCTCTTGTTGGGGGAGATCATGAATGTGTATGTTGAGACGAAAAGGGAGAGGGAAGGCGTGATACACCAGGATGACCCAGTGGTGAGAACACAGTTTTATAAGCGTGTGGAGCAGAAGGTGAACTATTTGATTTCGAGCATTGATAATTGTCATCCTAGCTCACTCCCAGAGGATGATGCATTGCAGTTGGATTTGTTCAGGTTAAGTTGCATCGCCGGCAAGATGTACGTTCTATTGTACATCAAGCAGACACAGCCCAAATCAAGCGAAATACAGATCCTATTGCTTGAATCGATCCGTGTTATTGACAAGTTGATTGAAACGAGACTAGCTAAGAATCTCAGTATGCCGTTGCTAATATGTGGGATCACTGCTGGTAATAGATTTGATAGAGAAAACATTGATGCCAAATTTGACACCATCTACGATAGGTACAAGCACGGCAACATCAAACGTATCTGGGAGATTGTCAAGGAGTCCTGGGTCAGAAACCCCTATGGGAACATTTGCATCGACTGGTTGGACATCTGCCACGACTTTAACTGGAAGATCTCTATGATCTAACACACTACACTCGTGTTTCAACTTCTAAGAATATATAATCATCTAGAATACACACACTTCTAACAAGTCAGAGAGTCTCTATCATGAATCAATTTCCCCTGCCAGCTATAGTACTTGGACATATCCACATGGTGTTTCTTTCCGGTTCCGGACTCATACATCGAGCATCCGTACAACGCAGCATACGGCGGGGTGTACAAATGCAACGAGACACTCACTTTATCGCTCAATGGGTTCGATATCTTGTGCAACCCAATCGAATCA
>JAJSEA010000478.1:0-16365 GCA_026724345.1 Candida sp. AC06 | reverse complement strand
GTGGCTGTCAAAAACTCTCTTCCTCTCAGGGCACTCTTCTTGTACTTGGTGATCAATTTGGCAATGGAGTTCCCGACACATACAGCGTAATGTACACTTGGACCTTCTTTGCCAACACTCAACCCCGCGGCGATAGCAAGTGGTAAACCTAAACTTTTAATAAACAACGTGGGCCAGCCTAAGAACCCATCCATGACAAACCCGGAAATAATACACTTGATTTCAGAAATACCAGATCCCGCCGCTGAAGGAGCGTAAAACTTGACTAGCTTGGCCGCCAGATATGCAAACAACAACGATATTAGCACGTAAACAATGTAGTTGAAAAACACAAACGGTGTCCATTCCACCCAATTCGGACAATGATCGCTTTCCTCGCCCCAACAACAGAACGCTTCGCTTAGATAGAAATGCTTCTTGCAATGGCCCGTTCTGATATTTGACAAAAATGCAGTGATAATGTTTAGGCAACCAGCGATTAGCCCAATCACACAACCCATGATCCCTAGCACGACCCAGTTCTGGGTCTGTGAGAAAACTTTATCCATCATGTTGTTCCCTCGTGACGTTATCTGCTTCACTTTCAATAGCCTTTGTCTCTGGGCATCCAACTCGTCTTCGACCCAATCTATTGTTCTGAAATCGTTGAATCGTTGAACCTCTCGGATATTTTCTTGGTTGATCCACGAACCCGTGGACTTGCTCCTCACGGATTCGGTGAGGAATGTGGTGTTTGTTTCTTCGTCGTCTTCGATCGATTGCTCTACTGGGGAATATGTACTCATGGTCTGTTGCAATGGTTGTAGCGTTCTGGTCTGTCTTGTGTAAAAAAGCAAAAAATCGGAATCACAGTTCAACAACAGAGAGAAGAAAAAAAGTAGGAGCGACTAAGCTCTGCGATCTCAAATTACGAACGCACCAAGAATCTTATTATCTCTATTACTATCAAATCTAATCTATTCAATCTATTTGGCATACTTGATCATGTTATCATGCAATTGCTGGACAAACCCGTCAAAGTTCTCCCACTCGCAATCATCAAATGAATAATCAAAGAAACTCCAGACAAAATTCATACCCCCGAGTGGAGTGCTAATAATATCCAACACAAACTCAGAAGCGTATGGCGCCAAGTCTTGCGAAAACACCATGTTCGTGATGGTCCAGCTTTTGTTATCACTCACTTTGTAATCTGGCAAATTGACAAACCCCAAGTTGGATATCTTTACAGAATCAGCCTTGGGTTTACCGAACTGGGCATCGAAAAAGGCAGCGTTAGTTGGATGCTGCATGTCAGCCGTATCTTTCCATTTCTTCATGGGATGCAAAGAACGCTTGTTTTTGATATCTTGAAGTATGTCGGCGTTGAGCTTCTCGACTAACGCCCATGAGAATTCCTTGAGTGGTGGGAGATTTTGAGCGTACCCCATGTGTGCTGGTGACCCCAAGATCTTGTAGTTTGGTGTCGACAATATCTTCTTGTAGCCGGGCTCCGCCAATTCTGGAGACAAGTGCCTTCTTAACGTCATAGCCACCCTATGAGTTGTGTAGTGTTTGTCGCCAAATATTGGTTGCAAAGTAAGAGTGTGAATTACGTGAATGTAGGACGTTAACCCAACCTTATGCTCTTTGCATTTCTTCAAGATAGCTTTGGCTTCCTCTGGCGTAAAATTGATCAACTTAAACGCAATATCATCTGTCTCGACAGTGTCAAATCTTCCTGGCCATTTGTTTGGGTACCCTTCTGGGATGACTTTTTCGTGGAAATTAGGGTCGCCGTAGGAACAGTCGAGATCAATATCCTCGAGGAACGGATCAATTGGCGGAGGTAAGGAGTTCTTGATGAATAGACGATCTCTCTGGAAATTGAAAACTTCCGTATCCATATCCACCTTCTGCGGGAGAGGTCCATACTCACTTATGAATTCCGCATCTAGCTTCACATCACAATACGCTAAATTCTCCAAGAATATCTCATGAAAGTAGTTTGCAACCAACCCGTCAGCAATGGTGTGCTCAAAAATCGCCGACAAGTTTCTCTGTCCAATCAAGATCAACTTAAACAACGGCTTTTCACAGTATAATTCAAAAGAAGTGTTGTTGCAAAACTTGATGTAGGTTTCATTCACAACTCCATTGGTAAACCATTCTTTTCGTTCTGGCTCCAAAGTCAACACATCTTTAAATTTGATTGACTCAACCGGGATGAAGGCGTACTGGTTGATGGACTTGTCTAGCTTGATATTGGTTGCAAACAAGTGGTACTCCAATAGCGTTTTTCTCAATGCCTTGTAGAACAATGGTAAATCATTTTGCAAGTCATTGTTGTATGTGGCAGTAACTTGGAAACTCTTGTATCGTTTAGCGGCAGTTCTGGATCTAAAGAAGTGCTCGGAAACTGACAATGGCCGTGATATCACAAGAGGCTCGTCAGAAGTCATTGGGGAAGTCAGTGGTGTTGTTTTTCCCAACCCATGACAACTGGCGTACCTTGATTGTCTTTTTATACTGAAATGGTTTAGATGCAAGATCTCCTAAAACCCGTAAGTGAGTCAACAAAAAAGCAATTCATATGCCGGGAGCACGAACCCGTTTGCGCTGAGTATATTTATTCCGCTTACGATGCATCTTTCCGGTGGTTCTTGTGTCAGTTCATTAGCGTGCTTGTTGTTACGCATTAGTCATCGTCGTCACAAATAGGGGGGAGGTTATCTTGGTCCTACGATGTGTGGCTTGTGGTTCTCCTATTTTTTTGAGCGCATAGGTCACTTTAATTGACTCTGAAAGTAGAAGTCAACACGGACGACTTGGTTACTCCAAACGGGGCTAATGGTCGAACGCAAAACCGACAAAACACGTCCTAGCTAATGGCGCTGAAATAGCGGGCCGTTTGACTTTGTTGGTTTTGAGTAACTCCTGGTTCGCTAGCGAGATACGAAATTTATTCTCTTGGTTGGGAACTCCCTCCACCAAATGTGGGGGACGTATAGAGAAAGAACGGAACTTCTGATAATTCACCTGTTTGGAGCGTTTCAGCAGTCGACACAGCCTATGATCATCAGCAGCTCTGTGGATGCCGTTCCTGAAATTCGTAGTTTAGGTAGTGCAACTTTCACGGTGGCAATCGTGTCTAAAAATACACAATTCCAGTGCAACTGACTTTTTCTACTGCTCGATACATTTTGCACTCCACTTTTTTTTTGCTTAGAGTGTCCCCCTATGTCATCCAAAGACCAGAACATGACACCTTTAAGTATGTATACCGCTAGCTCAAGAGACACTCCTCGTGAACCTCGCAACTAACACCATACAGTCCCAATCTCGGTCAAGATCGCCCTCGGAGTCGGAACCCTCGTGGGGGCAACCGTGGCGTTGGTGAATAACAAAGAAGCCATTTACGGAACCGCTGAAAACTTGTTCAACAAGGGAGCAGAGTACTGTCGAAACAAATTGGAGGAAGCTAAAATAGCAAACCAAACTCATTTTGCCGACAACTATCAAGATGATGAGTTGAGCACTGGAAGATCAACCGGCTCAAATTTGAGAAACGAAAGTGATTACGAAGAGATCAGTACCCCTGACACCACCGATTTTTCAGAGATCGAGACAGACTACAACGACGAAGACGAGGACGATGGCAAGGACATCGATGACGATCAACCCGATAACGCTAGCTTAGACTGAGAGAGAGAGAGGCAGTATAAGTGGCAAAACTTAATTGCCTCTTGCGATTTGTTTTATTTTTTTTACTTCTAGAGGGATTTATTTGTTTATAGCATTTTATTATTATCATTATTATTTGGAATCTAGGTATGAGAAGTAGGGTATGGGATAGTCTGCAATATATATATTACTATCGAACTCAACTGATCACGGCAAGCACTATCACTAGTAGGAATATACAAAGCGCAACAAGTAGGATACAGGACCATTTGCCTCTCTTTTTCTGGTATTCGTTAGCTTTGGTCAATTCACTAGACGCTTGTTGGGTGTTCCCATGTAATTGCAACACGTTGTCTTCTATTGTGTTTAATTGCTCTCCTTGTTGGTGCACTAATTGACTCAAATCCTTGAAGATTGAGTTCACCTCCATTATCCCCTCGGTGACCTGTTCGATTTCTCTATTACGTTCTTCAGTCAATAGCAAGTGATACTGTAGTTCTGTCTGGTCAATTAGGTCTTGGTCCATCTGCGTTTGCTCTTGGATGGCGCCTCTCTTCGGGCTATCTTGCTCTTTGGCTGTGTCTTGTTCCGAGTCTTGCGGTGCCACCGGAGCTTTAAGGACAACTGGTGTGTTCCTCTTCTTCTCCTGGTAGATTCTAACGGACCTATTGAACGCTGAGTCCAACTCTTTATATTGACCAGACAAGCGCTCTTCAATAACCATGTGCCTGTTGGATATCCCGGTGTTTGTCTTGGACTTGCTTTGCTGGTGGATTAAACCGGACAAATTTGTAATCAATGACAGTATGGCCCTGTCCATGTTGGATATCTTGTCAATCAATACATCGACACCATCTCTCAACTCGATTGTATCCCTCTTGGTGCCAATTTGCCTGCGTTGGTTATCGAACTGCGATATTAAACCGCCAAATACTTGCAACTGCTGTGACGTTTTATTGATAATAACATCCAATTCATCGGGCGATGTGTAGTTAGGGTTGGAGTTGTCTTTCAAGAGGGGCTCTCTCTGTGCCTCCAAATCTATGTTGGCAAACGACATGCTGTGTTGGTAATCGAAAACAAAGTTATAAGAACAGTAGTACAATTTCTGTATAGGGAAACTGCAATTCTTATGTAACAATAATGATCGTATACGCAAATTAATTCATTTTCTCTGTCGTGGTTGTGCCTTCTTTCGTAGTCGTGTGCCCATGCCATGCGCCTCCATATTTCGGCTTTGTGCGACTTCCTGCATCCTTTATTTTGCAGTTCTGGAGCACAACTCATGGCCAGCGCTTTCGGTTGTAGCTTTTAAGATTACGCTGATGATCTCACCATGTACGATCAAGCGAGTTTATAATTTGGAAAGTGTTAAGATTGTACGTAATTGAACCTTATTTGGAGCTACTCCAAACTAAGGAAGAATAACCAACTAGTCATGCCTTGCCATCTCATTTCAAGGATATTCTAGTATAAAGCACTAGTCAGTTGACCTAGAAAACCAATTTGCAAAGGGAAACTCATATCTATCAACAAACAATCACAATGAGGTTTGCCATTTTTTGCGGATTTTTGGGACTCGTTTCCTTTGTCTTAGCAACTCCAGCCAAGCTCAGCCAAACAAGAGACAACGATCTTTCTAAAGCAGATGCAAAGAAGTTTGAAGCATTGGTGAAGGAATTGCAAGAGTATAATGCACAGAACTTTGTTCCAGGATATACTGCTGCTCCCAAGAAACATCCACGGGACTTGGAGAAGAGGTCCGACTTGCCAATCTTAGATTCCTTGTTGGTTATTCTCAAAGACTCACCATTATGCTACTCCATGATTGACCATGTGTTGTTGCAGCCACCGTTGCTCGATCTCGTGTTGAACACTACCATCTGGGCAATTGAAGCCCAGCTTGTGAACACGACAAATTTGTTTATTGCGCTAGACAAGTCCAACTTGCAGGTGGATATCATAATTGCGTGCTTGCAAGACCCTCGTGTCTTGCCTGGGTTGATAAGCATCACAAAGGATATAATCAAAGAGAGTGGCATAAAGTTGTTTAACTTCTTTGGTAAGAAGAGGGAATATGGTGAAGAGATTGTTCAGCAGAGGGAAGTTGTCCCAATTGCAAAGAGGGACGACCCTACTTTGAATCTCTTGTTGACTTCCTTGGATGACTCTGGGTTGGGGGTATCGCTACTTATTCATATTTTGACGACTCCACAATTGTCACCGGCTGCTGCGCACATAATGTACAAATTGTTGACCGTCAAAATACAGACCTTGCAACTTATGTACGACGCCTTGCAAAGGTCAAATTTGATTTGGAATGTCTTGAGGAAACTCTTGCACAACCCACAAGTTTTCGTTAAATTTGGTACAATTATTACAGAAAAAATCAACTTGGGGGAAATCTCAGCTACCATAATCCAATATTTTAACTAAACCTGCCTACACTTTGCTATACTCATATACAATGTATACTTTATGTATTTTATCTTCTAAGAAACCATCGTTAATATGTTTCCCATTTGCAACTCCTCCTCCTCTTCGTCCTCCTCCTCCCAGTGTATTGCATTCTGGTTTTGCAACAACAGGATAAACGCGTCTCGTTGGGTCGCGAAAGACAAGGAAACACGTCCTCGTTTTTGTGCGCATTCTCGTGGTGTTTTTTTTCCTTCGTTTCACTTTGGCGTCTTTTTTTTTGCCAATCACCGTGTATCCTAAAAGTATTATTTTTCTTACCAACCTTTCTTCCTGCTCATCATATACCCCCAACCTACCAACTCCACCATGCTGTCTAGATTGGCCAGGCGTGAAAAGCTAAAACAGCTCAAAGAAGCCAGGCGAACTGGTAGAAACATCAATGTCATAGAATCAGACGGCGACGACTACAACGAGATTTATGATGAAGTCGATGAAGAGACATACAGACAACACAAAAGAAACCAATTAATGAACGACGATTTTATTGTTGACGATAATGGAGAAGGTTACGTTGACACAGGAGCTGATGAATGGGACGATGCTTCGAGACCAAACTATTACTCCGATGAAGAAGTCAGCGACAAGAAGAGAAGAAAGAAGGATGAGAAAGCTGTCAAGGTGCCCAAAACATCTCAGATCCGGAACTTCTTCAAACCAGTCAGTGGTGTTTCCGAAACCAAAAAGAAATTGGAAACTAACATCGATGATATTCTTGATGACTTCAATGACGTTGCTCCAAAGAAAAGAAACATCCCAAAGGCGTTTGCAACCTCCAACAACAACAACAGGGATCCAGCTAATAACAAGAAGAAGGCTAAGAACGCGTTCAACTTTTCTACATCCACCTCCAAGTTTGATAAACGAAACACCAAGGTTGAAACTTTCAATGAGTCGTCAGATTATACCATGGACTTTGACACGATTGACGATCAGCCTTCTTCTCCTGTGAAGCTCAAGAGTGAGCAGACTCCAGATACTGAACCAGAGATCGAGAAAGAGAACATCGACCCAAAGCCAAAGAAACTATTTCCAGACGACGAGCCACTCAAGGAGCAGTCACAGCCAAAACCTCAAGCAGAAGAGCACGTGGATGATGACGACGATGATTCGGATGAAGAAATAATCATCTCAAGAAGACCAAGGGCTGCTGCCGTCAAGAAGAACAACCTCACTACCGTTTCTTCTGTCAAGGCAAGCGAACTACCACCACCAGCTACGTCGAAACCACTTTACTCCAAGTTTGCCAACCACACTGACAAAGTCGACGAAGGAACTATTAGAGATTCTTCCGAGTCCTTCAAGATGTTCTGGCTCGATTATTCGGAAACTGACACTGGTTTGTTGTTGTTTGGTAAAATCATGACCAAAGAAGGCAAGTTGGTCTCTGGTGTGGTTAGGGTCAACGGTCTTTGCCGTGAGTTGTACATCCTCCCAAGAGAGCATCCATTGGTCGATGGTGAAGAAGACCAGAGCGAGACAGTTACGCCAGCTGATGTGTTGGACGAGATAAACCCAATCTTGTTGTCCAACTATAAGTTGGATTCCATCAGGGCCAAACCAGAAAGAAAGAAATACGCCTTTGAGTTGGCAGACATTCCTAAAGAAGCTGAGTACTTGAAAGTGTTGCTTCCATTTTCTGTCGAAACCAACAAACATATAATGCCATCAAACATCGAAGGTAGCACATTCAGACACATTTTCGGTACCAACACAAACATCTTTGAAGCATTTGTTACCCAGAGAAACGTCATGGGTCCATGTTGGTTGGAAATCAGAGGTGGTGATTTCGATGCTATGCAGAATGTTTCCCATTGTCAAGCCGAAGTGGTTGTTGACTCGCCCAATGATGTCATTCCAATTGACAAGAATGCTCCTCCACCACCGAATTTGACGGTCACTGCGATTTCCGTTCAAACTGTCATGAATGCCAAGACTAACAAACAAGAAGTTGTGTCTGTGTCATTGGCAACATACTTTGATCTTCCTCAAGATGCTCCAATATCTGAATCTGTCAAGCCCAATGACGTTTTGACTTTAGCCAGACCAGTTGGTGCTGTTTCTTTCCCCCCAGGATTACAACAATTGGCCGATAAAGAGGGTTTCCAGTTGAGAACTTGCCCAAACGAGAAGGTGCTTCTCAATGCCCTTGCCGCCAAAATCAAGTCGTTGGATCCAGATGTGTACGTTGGCCACAGGTTGGAGAATATTTCCTTGGATGTGCTTGTGCATCGTATGAACGAAAACAAAGTCATGACTTGGTCTGCACTTGGTAGAAGAAGCAGGAAACAATGGCCATACATGATCAACAAGAACAATTCCAGTTACAACAACAGTCTTCTTGTCAGAGACGTTTTCCAAGGAAGGTTGTTATGTGATATTGCCAACGAGATGGGTCAGTCTTTAACCATGAAGTGTCAATCCTGGGATTTACATGAAATGTATGACGTTGTGTGTCATAAAAAGCATGGTCCCGTTGAAATCAATTATCAGAACATCAAGTACGCTGAAGATGCATTCTTTTTCCTCATGGCTTTGAAGGAGAACGAGTTTAACGTTATGCAGACTGCAGAGATTGCCTTTGGTATCCAAATTCTTTCGCTTTCCAAGCAGTTGACGAATATCGCTGGTAACGCCTGGTCTCATACCTTGAGTGGTACTAGAGCTGGTAGAAACGAGTACATTTTGTTGCACGAGTTCAAGAGAAACAATTATATCGTGCCAGACAAGGAAGACAAAACCCACAAGAACACGTCGTACCAACAGGAAGCGAGAGTGGAGAATGCCGAAGAGGATGTAACTACTGCTACCTCCAACAAGAAGCCCAAATACCAAGGTGGTTTGGTGTTTGAGCCGGAAAAGGGTTTGCATAAAAACTACGTGTTGGTCATGGACTTCAATTCCTTGTATCCTAGTATCATCCAGGAATTCAATATCTGTTTCACCACAGTTGAAAGAGACAGATTTAACATCACTCACGATGAGAACAAAGACATGCCAACACTTCCAGAAAGAGAATCTGAACCAGGTGTCTTGCCAAGATTGTTGAACACGTTGGTTTCTCGTCGTCGTGAAGTCAAGAAATTGTTGAAAGACCCCAAAAATACTGCTTTCCAAAAGGCGCAATATGATATCAAGCAACAGGCTTTGAAATTGACAGCAAACTCGATGTATGGTTGTTTAGGGTATGTGAACTCTAGATTCTATGCCAAACCATTGGCTATGTTGGTCACAAACAAGGGTCGTGAGATCTTGATGGATACTAGACAATTGGCAGAATCTTCGAGCTTGAGGGTTGTCTATGGTGATACCGATTCCGTTATGATTGATACTGGTGCCTCTAGTTTCAAAGAAGCCATCAAAATCGGCGAAGAGTTCAAAGTGCAAGTCAACGAAAGATACAGATTATTGGAGATTGATATTGATAACGTGTTCAAGAGGTTGTTGTTGCATGCGAAGAAGAAGTATGCCGCCATGAACGCATCCATCGATAGAGCCACTGGTGAGGAATCGGCAACTTTGGAGGTCAAAGGTTTAGATATGAGAAGACGTGAATACTGTCAGCTTTCGAAGGATATTTCCACTTTTGTGTTGATGAAGATTTTGTCCGACCTCGATCCAGAGACCGCCTTGATTGATATCTACAACTACTTGGAGGAGATGAAGAACAAGATCCAGAATAATGAGATCCCAGTCGACAGATACAAAATCAACACCAAACTTTCGAAAGACCCAAAGAGTTATCCTAATGGTAAAAGCATGCCACAAGTTCAGGTTGCTTTGAAGTTGAGGGAGCAAGGCAAGGTTATCAAGGCGGGTAGTGTTATCACATACGCCATCACGGCACCACAGAACGAAGAAGACAAGTCCGGTCCAGCAGAAAGGGCCAGAAGTATCCAGGAATTGTTGTCCAAGAAGAACCCAAATTTGAAACCAGATCCAACATACTATTTGGAGAAGCAAATCTTTGCGCCAGTGGAGAGATTGTTGGAAAGAATTGAAGGTGTGGATATGGTCAGAGTGGCTGGTTCCTTGGGTATCGATACCAAACGATACATCTTACGAGTCAAGAACAGCGAGGGTGCCAATGGAGAAATTTTAGCTATGGAGTCTAGCATCCCAGATTCGGAAAGATTTAGAACCTCGAGTTACTTGGTGTTGAACTGTAGGTGTGGCCATTCGTTTAGATTCGGGGGTATTTTGGCTTCACTTGACTACAAAGTGACGTTCCATGGTGTATGTTGCCAAAAATGTGAGTACACATTCCCTGCTATCAGATTAACCTCACAGCTAGAGTCGACGATCAGGAAACACATTGCTTTGTACTATGCTGGTTGGTTGGTGTGTGACGATCCCGCGTGTGGAATCACCACGAGGCAAATCTCAGTGTATGGTAGAAGGTGCATTGGTGCTTCAGGCAGAGCCATGGACTGTAAAGGTGTGATGAGATACCGATACACCGACAAGCAACTTTACAACCAATTGTTGTACTTCAATTCCATCTTTGATGTCGACAAAACCAAACGTGGCAATTTGAGACCCATTAGAGACGCTTTAGAAGAAAAGGATGGTGATAAAAGCATACCCAAGTTACCTTCAGGTCAAGTCGATGCGCTAGCTGAGCAAAATAGAGAGCTATTTGCCGGCTGTCAAGACGTTGTTCAGAAGTATTTGAGTGAATGTGGTCGTCGTTATGTGAACATGGGATCGATTTTTGATTTCATGAATGTGTAAATTAGGAAGATGTGTAATATAGAATTAATTGCAAAAGTTATATGCGCAAGCAATATCCAAAAGTCGTGTAGTGTTCAAATTTTTTGCTGATATTTTTTTTTTCTCTCTCTCTCGCTCACTCTTTCACTGTGCTTGTTTATGCTCGTTCACCAAGTTTTTTTTTTTTTTTTTACTTTCCCTTTGTCTATTAAACCTAGATAAACCCAGCCTTTGTTTTTCTTTTTGGTATAAGCAAATGAATTTCAACCAGCAGTCACCAAACATGTCCTCTCTATCGGGGATGAATGCCAACCAACTGTCCCAGCAGAGAGGAGGCAACTTGCCTGCGTTGACACCGCAGATGTTACAATCGTTAACACCACAACAGTTTGAACTATTCAAGTCCAATCCACATTTCCAGGACATGATGAAACAATATATGCTCAAGCAACAACTTTTGCAACAGCAACAGCGTCAACAACAGCAGCAACAACAACAACATCCGACTGGTGGTATAATTGGTGGGATGTCGCTGCCTCCGCCTCCTCCTCAACAACAACAGCAACAGCCAATTCCACCACAACAACAACAACAACAACAACAGCAACAACAACCTCAATCCATGCAGATGGCTCGTGAACAATTCCTAAAACAACAACAAATGATGCTCAACCAACAACGTATGGCTCAACAGCAACAACAACATCAGCAACAACAGCAAGGTCCACAAGGCCCACAGGGACCTCTGCCTATGAACAACGGAATGCCAGGTGGTGCATCGGTGCCGTTCAGACAACCAATGCCCAACCAGATGTCGCCCGACATGATCAACGCACAACAGCAGGGCCAGCCACCCATCCCTGGCGGCATGAACAAGGTTCCACCACCACCACAGGGACCACCGCAGGGCAGAGTGCCTTCGATACCTGGGAATCCAACTGTTGGTGCGCCAGGTGCTGCTCCTGGTGCTATGGGACCGCCTATGACTGGTGTCCCGGGAGCAACTCCACTAATACCGGGACAGGGAGGACCGTCTCCTGTTGTCGGAGGGACTATTCAGCCAGGTGTACCGAATGCTGTTGTTGGTGGACCACCTATGGGACCAGGGATGCCACCGGGACCTCCTGGTCCGCTAGGAGGCATGCCTGGAGCTGCGTTACCACCGGGCGTGACTCCGGAAATCTTGAGCAAGCTCCCTATGAAGCCATTGCTGAGCTTCCATGAATGGTCGGACAAGTTGAAAGAAGAAGGTAAGGATGTGCCGCTAGATTTGAAGGTGTATGAGGATATGGTGAGGAAAGATACGGACTTTATGGGAAAGTTGTCGAGGCAGTTGCTTGATAACAAATCGATCATGGAGCATTTAGCAAGAGACATGCAGTCGTACAACCAAATTAAACAATTGAGAATGAACTCGATCACTTTGTCGAACAAAGGTCAGTTTAATAATAGTATTTGGGGTGAAGGTTATCAAGGGTATGGCAATGGTATAACTAACTCAAGTACCAAATTGATTGTTCCAGGTAGAGATATCACAGACAGAATGATCAATGAAAGAGTCATGAAAGCCCACAAGACCCCAAAGCATTATGTGCCGATACGTTTGGAGTTTGATCAAGAAAGAGACCAGTTCAAATTGAGAGATACGTTCCTTTGGGATTTGAATGAAGAGATCATCAAGATTGAAGACTTTACAAGACAGTTGATAGACGATTACAAGTTTATTCTGAAGGACAACTATGAAACCATCTTGAGCTCAATCAAGGAGCAAATTGCCGACTACCTGCAGAAGCCTAACAAAACCATGGGCGAGTTGAGAATTCCAATCAAGGTCGACATCACCATAAACAACACTCAATTGACGGACCAGTTTGAGTGGGACATCTTGAATAGCCACGAGGGTGACCCTGAAGAGTTTGCCAATACCATGTGCGAGGAGTTGTGTTTGCCAGGTGAGTTCTGCACGGCTATTGCGCATACGATACGAGAACAATCGCAGATGTATATCAAAGCTTTGAACACTGTTGGGTATGGATATAGTGGTGCTCCTGTTAACGAAGACGAGATTAGAAACCATTTGTTGCCATCATTAAGATTAGTTTCGTCCGACTATGAAATCGTGGATGACTTCTTCTCGATATTGAGAAACCCAACCAATGTTCCAGATTTCTCGCCTGCGTTGAACAAGTTGTCCCAGTTGGAAGTTGAGAGACTAGATAAGGAAATGGAAAGAGAAAGTAGAAGAAAGAGAAGGCACAACTATAATGAAGATGCTCCACAAGGTGGTGGCAGAGGGTTTACATCTAGAAGAATTGCAGCCCATGCTGCCAGAGGTAACACCATCCCTGATTTGTCTGATATACCAAAGACGTTCAGAACGCCTGCTCCGTCTTCGATCCTTCCTGGTTCTGCCGACTTGGGTGCTGCTGACGTCTACGAGTACAACGAGGTGTTGATTAATCGATCTCAAGTTAGAAATCCAAATTATAGACCACCAACACCTGTTCCTGTTGACAACGGGCTTGTCGAGTATGATCACAATCCACTTGATGGCACGTTCTTGGTTACCATTAGATTGCCTTAGTGGAGGCCAGCTGGCCAGCCAAGCCCCCAGAGAACGGAGGGATGGAAAAGAAAACCGAGGACAAAAGTCCGAATAAAGATTATGTAATACTACAGTATAATGTACAATAAGAGTTTTTGAAATGAGGAGTAGTTACTGGAATAGGAATTATGCGTAAAAGACAGTCGATCCTCTGCTTATGTAAGCATATTTCCACATGCACATGCACAAGACCACACTTCATAACCATCTACATATAAAAACCCCCCTGAAGTTTCCCCCTTCTATGTCTTTTATTTTTCCCGTATCCCTCTTTCCAGAACCATTCCAAACCTCTTACACATACACACAATGTCTGAACAGAGACAAAAATACGCTGTCATCACAGGAGCTTCATCCGGGATCGGGTACGCTCTCGCCAAGGAGTTTTCCAAACGCAACTACAAAGTCTTTGGTCTCTCGCCAGAGTCCGTGCTCCACTTACAGGAGCCGCTCGAGAAGCAGTACGGGCTCGTTTCCATCGCATGCGACATCACGAAGCTCAGCGACATCGAGCACGCCAAGGACATTGTCTCGCAACAAACCCAGGGGGAGGGTTACGTTGACGTGTTGTACAACAATGCCGGGATCGCCATTGGGTCCCCTGCGATCGCGATCCCGCCAGACCAGCTCGACCGGATCTTCCAGGTGAATGTCTTGGGGCATATCAATGTCACGCGTGCCTTTGCGCCGCTCGTGATTAGGGCCAAGGGGTCTATTGTGTACACGAGCTCCGTGGCTGCAAGGGTCCCGTTGAGCTGGGTGTCGGCGTATCTGGCGACGAAGTCCGCGATTGACTCGTATGCCAGGACGTTGCATGGCGAGTTGGAGCCGTTTGGTGTGCGTGTGCACAGCGTGATTACGGGCGGGGTGCAGACGCAGATTGGGAAGGCGGATAATGATATTCACGACGTTGAGAAGCAGTATCAGGGCTCGCCTTATAATGTGGACGGGATGGTGGATAGCGTGTTGTCGGCGCTGGATATGGCGTTGGAGAGAGGCGTGACTCCTGACGTGTATGCTAGGGATATTGTGGGCAAGATTGTGAGGAAGTCGCGTGCGTTCAATCTTTACGGTGGTGGCCGTGGGTATTTGTTGCATTTGATTAGTTGGTTGTCCCCATTCTGGCTCATTGAGTTCTTGATGCAGCTTACGTTTAAGCAGCTCAAGCCGTTTAAGATCATTAGAAAGAAGTATCAATAGGTGGCGTATAGGGAAAATGACATGTCTTTTTATCGCCAGTTGATTTTTGTGTAGAGCCGGCCCGCATCTCCTGAATCGGGATTAATTGATTGTGGAGGTGGTAGTGGGTTGACTCCAATGCGCGCGCCAGAAAAACGCCCTTTTCTTTGAAATGAGTAATACGACAATCCGGTCGATGGACACACACACACACACAGAGAAAAAACTTTCAACTCCTGTCCCGCTTTTTCTATCCAACTATCTGAAATTTTTTTTTTTTTTATTTTTCACAACTATCTTTGATACTTTCAACAACACCAACAACCCCAGACTCCACAATGTCCAAAGATAAAGTACGTATACCCCGACATTCCTCCCTGCAATCCAACACCCACCACTAACACTCGGCACAGAAAGTAGTAGACCCATGGAAATCATTCGTTGCCGGAGGAACGGCTGGAGCCATAGAAGGTGTAATCACCTACCCATTCGAGTTTGCCAAAACCCGATTACAGCTCATCTCGAAGAGCTCCACTGCGTCGCGAAACCCCTTAGTGCTCATCTACAACGTGGCCAAGACCCAGGGCGTGTCCGCATTATACGTCGGCTGTCCCGCTTTCGTCGTGGGCAACACCCTCAAGGCGTCCGTCCGGTTCCTTGGGTTCGACCTGATCAAGAACGTCTTGCTGGACAAAAACGGCAAGTTGTCAGGTCCCCGCGGTGTCATCGCGGGGCTCGGTGCCGGGCTCTTGGAGTCGGTTGTCGCGGTGACGCCGTTCGAGGCAATCAAGACCGCCTTGATCGACGACAAGCAACTGCCTAACCCAAAGTACCAGAACGGGGTGCTAAGGGGATCCATCAAGTTGGTGCGTGACATGGGACTCAGGGGCATATATGCCGGTGTCGTGCCGGTGTCGTTGAGACAGGCCGCGAACCAGGCTGTCAGATTGGGCAGTTATAACGCGATGAAGACGATGATCCAGCAGGCGTCGGGCCAGAAGCCAAACGAGCCATTGAGCTCGGGAACAACGTTTGCTGTAGGTGCGTTGGCGGGTGTCATTACGGTGTATACGACTATGCCTATAGACACGGTCAAGACGAGAATGCAGGCTTTGGGTGCTGACAAGTTGTATACTTCGACGCTCAATTGTTTTGTCAAGATATTCAAGCAGGAAGGGTTGTTGACTTTCTGGAAAGGTGCCACTCCAAGATTGGGTAGATTGGTGTTGTCCGGTGGTATTGTGTTCTTGTGTTACGAAAAGATCATGATCTTGCTTAACTAAGGCCTGTACAGGGGGTTATTATAGTACATAGATTAGAATAAAAAAGGAGTTCCCAATCGCCATTAAATATGTAATATGTATTATAAAAAAAAAGATATTCTATGTGTGTATTATAACTTATTGACTTGTTTGCTCGGTTCTTGGAGACCTCAGCTGCTCCTCTAGCCGACGGTTCTCTTCATCAACCTCTTCAACCACGTCAGTGACGGAGCTCGTCACGGGTGAACCAGAAGATGGGTTCAAAATGGCCCTCTCCAATTGCTTAACCCTGTAGTAATCAACCAATGATTTCAATATGATAAACAAACCGAATGCAATCAACCCGTATGCAATATAGGGCGCACTCACCGAAGTCTTCATCCATTCCTCGGTATCTTCTTGTTTGGAGTTCTGAATAAATATGCCTGACGTGTAGCTATCAACCTTGCCGTGGATCCTGGTAGACCT
>JAJSEA010000477.1:0-16425 GCA_026724345.1 Candida sp. AC06 | reverse complement strand
AAGGCTGCATTGCCGTACCAAGCGGAGAACTCGTAATCGCCAAACGTGACTTTGTTTATGTTTCGCTTGTTCAATTGGCCGTAGTATGAGCTATCCTCTGTGTCCTTGTTCCCGACCTTCTTCCGTTTCGGTGATGTGATTGGATTGGGTGTGGTGTCAAACATGCATGTAGGGTTGTTGGTATGGAGATTATACGAAGAAACTGCCACTAAAGGAAAAACAAAAGCGCTTGGGGGTGGAGATGTGGTTTGTACATTCATCTGCATTCGCTTTTTTTTTCTTCTTCTTTGTTTGGTTCGGCCGATATTGTGCGACGTCTCTGACGCGTATGCTCAAGGACAAACAAGAGACAGGTGGAAAAATTTCGTGCCAACCACCACCACCACCAGTAACACCGACCATCACGACAATGCCACCAAAAGGTTGGAGAAAGAATGCAGAAGGGCAATACCCGCAACCAAGCAGCAAAGAAAACGAGTTGATCTCAATCGATGATATCTTGTTCCCGAGAACAACCATCCAGAAACTAGCCAAAAACATAATCTCCGATGACGAAAACAATGCTGCGCTGATGACCATAGCCAAGGACTCGCTTCTTGCCTTACAGAGATCAGCTACCGTGTTCGTCTCACACATGTTCTTCCAGGCCAAGGAGATAGCCAAGGAAGCCAACAGGAAGACTGTTTCCGCACAAGACATGTTGGGTGCGTTGGAGAGAGCAGAGTTTAGCGGATTTCTCCCTGAAGTGAAACAGAAACTCACTCAGTTCGAAACACTCGCCGCTGCCAAGAGACTGCTGAAGGCGAATGGAGGTCCGGTAAAAGAACCAGAAGTGGTTGAAGAATCAGACAAGAAGAGGCTAAAGGTGAACGAATCTTCCGGAACAAGTGTAAGCAAGAAGAAGGACACCGATGATGATGACGAAGAGGAGGAGGAAGACGAAGACGACGATGCGACTAAAGACGAAGAGGATGATGAAGAGGGAGATGAAGCTACCGCAGCTGGTGCTGACGAAGACGAAGATATGGATGTTGACGACGAAGAGGAAGAAGTCGAAGTGAACCCAATTGCTGCCTTGGCTAGAGAAGAAGACGAATTGGAAGGCGCCGACACGGAGGACAAGAACAGTACTACTGAGAACGAGGAGGACGACGAGGACGACGATTGAACGATATCTAATTTGCGTATACTAGTTTCGGATGCAGTGGTCAAAAATTGGGAAACCGCACTGCGAACCTACAAATAAATACAAAACCATCAATACCCCGCCACTTATGTACAATATAAACTTTACCTTCATGAACCACATCTTTCTCTGGATCTGCTGAGCACGTTTCTGGAATACCAGCGACGACGTATTCAATCGATCGGTTTGGTCGACCAAGGAGTTTATTTTGTCGCCTCTGCTCAACAATTTATTGATGTTATCTAGCATCAACTGTCTGACTTCATCAACTTCTTCGTTTGCCAATAGCAATTGGTTGGGGTTGATCTGGTCCAGCGAGCTAGGACCTTCTTCGTTGTTCTCGGAGATCGACCCGTAGCTGTACAACCGGCGGTTTGAGTCGTAGTTCATCTCCTCATACTTTATGATCTGGTTCATGTACAACTTGAACTCTCCCAACTTTGATTTAGCCAGTGGATAATTTGGGCTCGTCTTGTTTGCCTCGACCTCTCGTTTGTAATCAATGTACTTATCCATGATATTCTTCATGACATTCAAGATCAATGTTTTGTTGACGTTCACATGGGCGATGGCAACCACCGTTATCAAGTCACGACTGCCGTCCAGGTTGGACAACACTTTCTTCATGAAGTACATGGCGAGCTTGATGGAGTTGGTGGTGGAGATTGGTATTGATCCCACAAGTGTTTTCGATGCATTTATCAATCCCAATTCCTGTGACACCACCTCTGAGCAATTGATGTTGTTGTTGTTAATTAGGTGGACAAGGTTGTGATTCTCGTAGGTGTACAAAGTGGTGGAGTTTATTGTCAAAGTGCAATGGATTACTGTTGGCTGGTGTTAGTACGGTTTTATAGCAGTGACTTCTAATGTTGACACATACAGTTCTTTTGTAAATCCGCTTGACTCATAGTGAATGCTAATGTGTGGTTGTAGAGATGTGAAGGTATTAGACTGTTGCTTTGGCAGTATTGCTTCTAATCAATTTTTCTAGAGCCGCCGCCCAAACAGCAAATTTAAACCAAGAAGACGCTCAGATAAAAAAAATCATGGAATGCCGCCAGGCGAGAAACGAACTCAGAAGATGTCATCTCTTCGCGACTACCGCACCAAGACCGCCAAAAAAATTTATACGGTTCAAACTTTTGCATAGCCAGTCGTTAAACAACAACACCATCTTGCGTAATGGGGAAATACAGAAAGAGGTTCAATGAGAAGGCAAGAGCTGGTATGCTTGCAAAACAAGCTGCTTTGAAGAAAGCAAGAAACAAGCAGTTCTACCGCCAGGATCAGGACGATGAGGACGACCACACACCCGAAGAGACTCCCGATGCCACTCAAATGTTCCATAACGAGGACTCCAACACAGAGATCCTAGCACCAGTGACAGAGGAAGAGCGACAAGCTAGGAAGAGAGCGTTGGAGGAAAGTCTATACACCCAGAACGAAAAGCAGGAAAAGATGTCCAAAGCTAAGAAGAAGAGGTTGGACAAGTACATCGACCACCAGTTGAAGAGGGAAGAGAAGAAGATCTTGCTTGAAAAACTATCACATACCAAAATCGACACGAGCAAGTTGTCAGCTTTGAAAGAGTTGGGTAAGAGTAAGCAAACAAAGAAGGAAGAGATGGTTGAAGCTCTCGAATTGGAACGTCAAGGTAGAGGAGACGAACGAACCAGGGAGATTCTATACGAGGAGAGAGTGGTTAAGGACTATGAGGACAACGATTCGGACGAGGAAGATGGAAGCACACAGGAAGAAGAGGAAGTGAAGACTGGAGGCTTTGTTGACAATAGACCCTCGAAGTTTGGTGGACAGGGGTTTGGTTTTGGATTTGCCAATATACCTGTGATCAAGAAGGACAGGTCGAGTGAGCCCAAGAAAAAGTATAGTTGGAGAAAGAGGATTGAAGAAGAAGAAAAGAAGAAACTAAAGAAAGAAGAAGATGATGATTTCGCATCAAGTTCTGACGAAGAGGAGGAGGATGAGGAAGAGGAAGAGGTTGAAGACGACGGAGAGGGAGAAGACGATGCAGACATCGATGAGGAGGATGATGATGAAGAAGAACAGGAAGAAGATTCAAGTGAGGATGACGATGAAGAACTGGAAGAGGAGGAGGAAGAGGAAGAGTCCAAGTTAATGAAGAGCAAACCTCGTCATTCCACTACTGCAGCTAGTTTCAAAGAATGGGCTGAACAGCAAGTACGAAAAATGGAAGGTAGAGAGAATGTACCCCTCAACCCAGAAGTTTCCCAGGAAATCAAGAAACAATATTCCAAGCAAACAGTCAGAGAAGAAGACGTGGACCATTCTTCTGACGAAGAAGGATATATCCCAATCAACAAAGACTTGCAAAGAGAGGCATTCGTGGTGGAAGTGAAGAGAAGTGACGCCATTCAACAGCAGAGAATCTTGCTTCCAGTTTTTGCCGAGGAACACAGAATAATGGAAGCGATCTACCACCACGATTGTGTTATTCTTTGTGGTGAAACAGGGTCTGGTAAGACCACCCAGGTTCCACAGTTCTTATATGAAGCTGGTTTCGGTAACTTGGCAAACAATTTATACCCGGGGATGATTGGTGTTACGCAGCCCAGAAGAGTTGCAGCTGTCTCTATGGCAGAGAGAGTTGGGAATGAATTAGGTAATCATAGCCATCGTGTTGGTTACCAGATCCGATTTGATACTACCATCAAAGACGAAGGTAAAGAGAATGGCACAGCTTTGAAGTTTATGACTGATGGTGTGTTGTTAAGAGAGATGATGAGCGACTTCCTGCTTACCAAGTACTCCTCCATCATCATTGATGAAGCTCACGAGAGGAACATCAACACAGATATCTTGATTGGTATGTTGACGAGAGTGATGAAGTTGAGAAGGAAGTATCACAAAGAAAACCCCGACAAGTTTAAGCCATTGAAGTTGATAATCATGTCTGCCACATTGAGAGTGTCCGATTTCTCAGAGAACTCTGCGCTATTCAAGAACCCGCCTCCAATAATCAATGTGCAAGCCAGACAATACCCCGTGTCGATCCATTTCAACAAGAAAACCAACTACGATTACCTCGATGAAGCATTCAAAAAGACGTGCAAGATCCACCGCAAGCTTCCAGAAGGTGGTATTTTGATTTTCTTGACGGGCCAGAACGAGATCACCACGCTTGTTAAGAAATTACGTGAAGCTTTCCCTCCCAAGAAGAAATCAACTATCAAGTATGAAGAAGATGTCGAAGTCAAGTTGTCGGAGAATGTCCAACAAGAAGTCGAAGATGTGGATTTCAGTATTGACACCAAAGATGCCGAGCAATACGATGATTATGATGGAAATGATGATGATGACGCCGAAGAAGAGGGTTTTGATGAAGCTGTCGATACCAACGAATCCGAACTTGGTCCGTTGTACGTCCTTCCATTGTATTCTCTATTGCCAACCAAGCAACAAATGAAAGTGTTTGAAGAACCACCTAAAGGAAGCAGAATATGTATTGTTGCTACAAATGTCGCCGAAACTTCGTTGACTATTCCTGGAATTCGATATGTCGTTGACTGTGGCCGTTCCAAAGAAAGGAAATACAACAGAGAAAATGGTGTGCAGTCCTTTGAAGTCGATTGGATTTCCAAAGCCTCTGCTGACCAACGTGCCGGTAGAGCTGGTAGAACTGGACCGGGTCATTGTTACAGATTGTTCTCTTCGGCCGTGTACGAAGAGTTTTTCCCAAAGTTCAGTGTACCCGAGATCTTGCGCATGCCATTTGAAAGCATTGTGTTGAGCATGAAAAGTATGGGTATTGATCAGATTGCAAACTTCCCATTCCCTACACCTCCAGACCGAACCGCGTTGAGACAAGCTGAGGAGTTGTTGGTGGTCTTGGGCGCCTTGGACAAGGAGCGTAAATCAGTGACAGATTTGGGTAAAAAAATGTCCCTTTTCCCATTGAGTCCACGTTTTGCCAAAATCTTAATCATCGGTAACCAACAAGAGTGTCTTCCATATATCATAGCCATTGTATCGGCGTTGTCTGTTGGCGACCCTTTTATCAGCGAAGCAGAATTGAGTGCAAACTTGTCCGATGGAGCCCGTAAAGATTTCAGGTCCAAATTCAACCATTCGAGAGCATTGTTTGCTAAGCTTGACCCCGCCAGTGATTGTATGATGTTGCTTTCCGCTGTTTGTGCATTTGATCATGTGCCTCGTGACAACCAGAACGAATTTTTGCAGGGCCACTATTTGAGACACAAGATGATGGAGGAAATCCAAAAATTAAGGAAACAGGTGGGCAACATAGTGGAGAACCTGGTCATGGCTGCTAATGGATTGCAGATCCAACACGAGCTAAAGCTTCCCATACCGACCAAGAAGCAGGTCAGCGCCATGAAACAGATGATTGCGTCTGGCTTCATAGATCAGGTTGCAATCCGGGGAGATCTCATTTCGGCGGATGTCAAAGTCGCCAACAAGACCAACATCATCAATATTCCGTATTGTCCAGTCATGCCAGTTAATGAGGGACCATTTGTGTATATCCATCCCAACTCGTTGATTGCCAAGAGTGGGCAAATTCCAAGCCCTTACTTGGTGTACCAATCTTTGAGCACAAAGGGCAATGCGGACGAAGATGCGGTGAAGAAGGTCAGGATGAGACCGTTGGTGGACATCAGTGGAATGCAATTGGCCAATGTTGCCAAAAACTCAATTCTACTCACGTATTCCAAACCATTGGGTCATCCTTACGCTCCAAAGAACATCACTGCGACAAAACGAGAATGCTACGTTGTGCCTCGTTTTGGTGCTGCTATGGGTACTGGTGCGATTGGCTGGGACTTGCCTGCAATCAGAGTGGTGCAAGAGAAGCGTAAAGGAACTTGGGTCAATGTATAGTTTATAGAGACAATAAAAACCACGACATTTTCAGTTCGGCGACACGGCAGTCATGTCGCGCAGCTTTGTCTCTGTTGATACACACAATTTTTTTTTTCAGAGATCTCTTCGTGTTTACGTTTTGTATACCCATCGACCGTGCACAATAGCAACCCAAATACCTACACAACCATGGACGCCCGAGAGCGAGACAGGAGACGGAAGCGAAATAGAGAGCGCGAGGACAATTCCCAGCCATTGATACCCACGAACATTCTCGACCAAGCGTCGCAGCGGATTTTCGTTCTTTCGCTATTCATTCTAATACAGAGCTGGAAGGTGTATGATCTCGTGCTATTAAAGTCCGAGATCCCGTCAACGGGCGAAATGCTAACCCTGTTGAACAACTTCACGTTTGTGTTGAAGTACGCTATTCTTGACGGATTGTTCCTATGGTTCTTGCCCGTGTTGAACATCCAGTATTTGAACTTCTCGCCGTTCAAGACGCTAATGTTGACAGTGGTGCTAAACGGGTTTTCTATATTCTTGGTTAGTTCGTTTTCGTTGCCATTGCTAGCCAATGTGTTTTTGCCAGTGTGGAGGTTTTTACTACAGAAGAAAGAGTTGAATATTATTGGGGAGTCGATAGACGTGAATAAGGTGATTGACATGGACTCTCATTTCAAGGGTCAATTGACAATCCAGTACTTGCCTGACTCGTCAGCTAAGATGAACCCGTTTCATTTTGATCAAGTGTGCCTCGGGTTACAAAACAACTATGCGCTCGAGATGCCGATTGAATTCAACACAACATCCGGGATCGGATACCTACAGATGCAGCATACCACTCCAGATAACGAAGTCCAGTATTTGAATTACACTGGTGGCGCATTGCGCAGATTGTTCAGGAAAGACTACTCCCACCTATCCAAGTATTTGGACCGCGAGAAGAGACTGGATCCAAGGGTGTTTTACGTTGAGTATCCGATCAATAAGCCAGGGATGTACCGTATCAAGAGTGTTTTGGACAACAAGGGAAACAGCATTCGTACATACAAGTCGGAGTTTGTGATAGCTGATTGTCCACTGGCCAAGTTCTTTTATCCGCCAAATTTTGAAAGCAGTAGTGGCTTCAAGTGCTTGTCTAATATCGAAGACGACACGTATCCTTTGCCCTGGATCGAAATGTACGGTACGACTCCGGCGTTTGTGAAACTCAACTTGAAGATTGATGGCACGGAGTACAAGATGATGAACTTGAGTATCAACCTGGATAGTTCGCGGTTTATTTCCAGGACAAATTTCAGTTGGTTGAAGGCCGTCAAGTTGGTCAGAAATTTGTTGCACGAAGAGATACTAAAATCGATTGATGTGCTCCACAAAGGAACCAATAGTGTGTTGGAGTTCCAGTTGTTGCAAATTCAAGATTCCCTCGGTAATGTCCATCGTTACGAACCACTTTCCAGAGACAAAGACGTGTGGTACAAGCTCAAATTGAGAAAATCGCCGTCCATCGGGTTGTACGACAAGGATCAGCGCCAGGAATTGCTCGTGGGAGGCACCAAAACCTTGTCGTTCTCTCATTTGGAGGAATTTGTTGAAGATGATTTCCCATTGAGTGTTGTTGTTGATTATGTGAGCGCCAATAACGAAAGAAGCAACATTACGACTACTTTCAAGTCTAAAGCTGCTTTGCAAAACGGGTTAGCCATTGACAAGCCAGGTAGATATCAGTTGATCACGGCTACGGACAATTATTGTCCATGCGAGATCGATAGCAAGCCAATTGATGTCAAGTTAGCGCCAAACCCTTCGTTGAGTATAGCAGCTGATCCTGTTTCCGATAGATGCCTCGGTACTGTGGGCTACAACTTTGACTTTAATTTCACTGGTAAGTCGCCATTCAAGGTGCAATACAGAATCTACTCGAATGTTTCTGGCACCCTTAAACCAGTTTACTCCGACACGGGCAAAGCTGTGCGTGAGCTTGTGTCCCACGAAAAGTCACACTCCTTCAAGTTCATGCCACCTAGTGAAGGTAGCTACACTATTGTGTTTAACAATCTCAAGGACGTAAACTACTACAAAGAGCTGTTGCCGTTAGATGAGAAAACGCACACGTTCCTGACGTATTTCAAACATGCTTCTCAAATCGGATTCCAGCAACAAGGACGCACTATCCGTACATGTTATGGCCTCACGGCGAAGATTCCATTATTCTTCAAAGGCAGTGGACCATTCAGTTTTGATTATGACTTTGTTGATGCAGATACGAAAAAGAAATTGTTGGACACTGTGCATGTTGACAAAGTTGATAGCTATTCTATCAACACTCCTGATCAATTAATGGGAAAGACGTATGAAGTCAAGTTATCTAACGCCAAGGATAAGTTTGGTTGTGACGCTATCATCGCCGATGCTCATGCTCCAATGAAGGTGATCAGCAGACTGGACGTGCCGGAGGTTCAATTAGATGAAGCCGAAAAGAATGTGACAATTGTTGAAGGGTCTCAAGTCGACATCCCATTGAAGTTCAAGTCATCCATCCCAGTCAGTGGTCACGATAAAGTTGAAATCAAGTTCTTGGCCGTCAATTCCAAGGAAGCTGTCATCAAGAGATTCCTGTTGGTGGGCACTTCCATTAGATTACTGGAGGCTGGGCAATACTGGTTACACTCTTACGAGAGCAACGGGTGTAAAGGACGTGTTATCAACGAAGCGAACTGGGTCAATATCAACTACTACCCTAAACCATCGATGGAGATTATTTCAAGCAAGGAAATGTTGCAACACACCGACGATTCCTCCATTCATTTGAGACCTGTCTGTTATGGAGGCACGAGTGAGATCACCTTGAAGTTGGTAGGACAAGCGCCATTTGTTGTGGACTACGAGATCAAATTGCCAAGCGGTAAAGTCGAATCACATTCTATGAATATCGAAACCCACGAAATCCTCATAAAGTTGCCAACAAAAGCCAGTGGAAGATTTGAACATCAATTCAATAAAGTCTACGACAGCTTGTACACCAAACAAAAGGGTAAAGTTGGTGGTGCAAATGTGCCCAAGGTCATTTACGACGTCAACCCATTGCCTACAGCACAATTCCTCCCGGACAACCATTTCACACAAATCTGCGAGAACAAATTGTTTGAGAATTCGGTTGTTGCCGAAGTGCCGGTTGAACTTGGTGGCGCTTATCCCTTTGACATATCGATTGTCTTGAAGAATGAGCAATCGGGCCAGACGCGAGATTTGCAATTCAGAAATGTGATGACAAATTCGTTGACCTTGAACAACTTGGACTTCCTTGGATTGGGTGACTACTCATTGAGTTTTGCCAAGATAGTAGATGGCAATGGGTGTGAGACCACCAAATTTAAGTCTAACGACAAGTACTTGATTTCAATCACGGAGCCACCTAACATATTCAAGTTTGATCCGGAAAAGAAGCACTATTGTGTGGGTGATCACGTGTCGTACAACTTAACTGGTGTGTTCCCGGTGACAATTTACTACGAGTACAACGATAAAGTCAGAAAAGCACAACTGTACAACAATTTTGAAAGATTGGCCTCGAGACCAGGTGTGTTGAACATTCATGGGTTGCAAGACTCTGGAGCAAATGCTTGCCGAGTCAACTACACGTTTGATTCAGCCAAGCAGGAGGAATTGAGACTACAAGTGCACGAAATCCCCACGGTGGAAGTGAACAAAGGTGATTACATAATCGAGGATCTCCATGAAGGTGACCAGACAGAGTTGATCTTCACATTCCTCGGCGAACCACCCTTCAAGCTCACATATATAAGAACCATTGATATCAAGAAGAGTGGGAAGAAGCCGGTGAGGAAATTGGTCGAGAAAGAGACCATCAGTAACATTTGGAACCATGAATTGGTTGTGATGGCAAGTCTAGAGGGTACGTACGAAGCAATTGAGATTGAGGACAAGTATTGTCGTGCCATTAGAAAGGTTGACTACATAGATTAAGTACATATGATTAAGTAGACTTCAATAAATCCTGATACTGTTTGTGAATTGCTTCGGCCATATCTAGGTCGTCCTGGGTGACATTGTTGTCGGCATCGTGGGTCGTCAACCGGATGTCAACCTTGTCGTAAGTTGTAGTTATGGTTGGGTGGTGCTTTTTGCTAGCGGCCAATTGGGCGACGGAGTTCAAGAACTCCCAGGTAACTTTGAAATTTTTCAAATGGTACTGAACATGCAATGCGTGGCAAGGGGGCTCGTCAAATATGTTGACGTGCCAGTGTGGGTGACCGAGCTGGTTGATTTTTTCTAAACCTTGGCGGATAGAAATTTCATGTAAAGCTGGTAAAACACGTCGAGACATTTTGGTGGGGGGGAGCGTTGAGGTGGTGATGATGTTTTGGTTGGTTGGTGGTTGGTTGTAAAAAAAAAGGAGGGGGACGGCAAAGAAGGTTATGAAAGTTGTATGCCGGTGGCAGAGAAACAGAAGAAAAAAAGATCTCCAGATTGTTTCCGGTGTGCTGTGTGTATTTATACTTTTCCCAATGGTCGGGGTGGTAAAAATAAACCAGGTCAGACCCGGGGGTGAGGAGCCAAGGAGTTGTACCACATGTTCATCATCATTATCCACGCGATCTTTATGCATAAACTAAACCCACTTCCCACTGCCGAGAGAGGGAGGGAGGGAGAGATGCACGCAAGATATAATAATGGAAGTTGCGTAAATGGCGGTGTGCCTGTTGTTCCTACTACCAGCTCTACTTCCCCTGCGCCGACCCTCCGTGGTAGAAAAATAAAACAGGCGACGCAGGCGGGATACGTGTGTGCAGGGTTGGTGTGCGTAACTGAAGAGTAAACCTTGTGTTTTTCTTCTGTTCGTGTTTTTTTTGTTTCTCTGGTGGTTTTTTTCTTAGAAATGACAGCATTATCTCACGGTGTTTATTTTTATTCCTTCTGGCTCAACTCAACTCCAGACATACCCACCCTCAAGAATAATTTTTGCATCTCTTCCTCACCACCTTCTAAATGATATCGGCAATATATGTGTTGTATCTATCAGAAGAGCAACACGCCGATGACTTCCACCAGGTGCAACTCCTCGTCAACCGACGATTCAACGAATCCATACCGTGCGACCAAATCATCGTCCAGAATTTCCACAATCTATTGACCACTCTACAACCATACGAGCAAGTTCCCATACTACACCATGGCCAATTGTCTTATGTGTACATACGATGTGCTAATGGAATCATACTATTAGCTGTCATCAACAAAAACGTCAATGTCATGCTGGTCATCACTTTCCTCAACCAGCTCCACGTCATCCTAATACACTACTTGTGCAACTCCAAACTCAACAACGACATCCACAAACCTTTGAATAGAGACATCATTATAGACAACGTCACCTTGATCATGGAAGTGTTGGATGAGTGTTTGGATTACGGGTTGTTGCAGGTGACTGACTATAAGCTATTGGAAGAGTACATTAAAGTCATGCCCAACATGCCCAAGATCGACACAACAAACGGGTACTTTGACAGCTCAGAATCAGAAGAAAGCGACCATGACGACGAGAATATTGATCAGAAGAAAAAGAAGAAGGCAAAGTCCAAGAAGAAGGGCATCAAAAAAAAGAAAGAGGAGATCAAGTCAACGCACAACCAGGCAGTCAAGACCGATGTCATGGAAAGACAGCCTGATGTCATCAACAGTTCTATCTTGCGTACATATTCGCTGGCCATCAACTGGCGTCCCAAGGGTATCTTCTATGCCAAGAACGAAATCTTCATCGACATCATTGAAGATTGTGAGTTTGTGTACGACTTGGGTACTGGTGTGATTAAAAGGAATGAAATCTACGGAACATGTGTTGTCAAGTCGTACTTGTCCGGGATGCCGATATGTCGAATTGGTTTCAATGAAAAGTACATGACGAGAATTGAAAGTGACTACGAGGAGGAAGTCGAGTCTCGGGAATCAACACCCATCCCAGAAAATCAACTAAAACTAGACGACAGCGAAATCATCGAAGACGAGGAGGATGCGGAACTCGTCAGCCAAATATCGGAAGAGTCGTCGGTGTCTTCAATCTCGACACAGAAAAAGCCAAAGCACAAAATCCCTCTTCGAAACATCCAGTTCCATCAATGTATCGAGTTGTCCAAGATTTACAAGGAGAATTTAGTTACGTTCATTCCACCAGACGACAAGTTCATCCTCATGACATACAACGTCGAACAGCAGAAACAAAAGAGAAAAATGCCGTTGATCACGGTCAAGCCTACATATAGGGTGGTGGCAGAAACAGGGAAGCTCCAGGTCATGTGTACCTTAAACACAAACTTCCACAGAAGAAGACATGGCAAGAGTGTGGTTATTCGCATCCCAATCAACCCGCATTATTTTGAGCTAGATCCAAACGATACAGACTTGAAATACAAAACAGAACTTGGAGAAGTGTCTTTTAAGATCGACTCTTACGAATTGGTCTGGAAAATTGACAGCATTGACGGAAAGAAAATGGTTCGGATGATGACGGAGTTGACTTTGGTCAACAGCCAAAATGTCAATGAAGAAACGGTTCGGAATTACATTTCACGAAGAATCATGAAACCGCTTGAGGCAGACACCGCGGAAGACGACAAGATCGATACCGGCCGAGAAGAGTTGGACGAGTTTTATGGAGTCAATGGGAAATCGTCGTCACTGGTGAAACGTATCACTTCCAAAATCAAAGATGGATTTTTCAATGACGACGTCCTCGTGCATTTCAAGTTGCCAATGGTGACATACTCCGGGTTGAAGCTAAGTTATCTCAGTGTGGAGGAGGAACAAATGAAGTACCCCTGTTTCCCCTGGGTCAGATACTTGACCAAATCCATCGATCATTACGAAGCTGATGTCACGATAGAGAACCAAAAATTCAGTGGCGTCCGTTGCGACTACAGATTCAAAATCGCCATGAACTGCTTCACATTTGCATAGTACTAATGAAAACTTCATTTATGTTATAGAGTATACGAAATTATTTACACACACTACTAGTATCTGTTTGAAACAATGGACTGGATGTTTGTGATCTGGTTGGAAACTTGCAGCGCCAATTCATCCTTCATCTTTTCTCTGTCATCAAGCGACACATATTCTTTTCTTCCTCGAAACACCCAATCACAAATAGCACCAATGGCACAGACACCAAACACCGCCGACGAGTAGTTCATATTGCTGCCCGTCACAGGCATAACTAAAGGAAAGTTATAAAACACAAACGCGAAAATGGCCCAGCAGATCAACCCAACGTTTGCAACAAATCCGAACCCATGCAACCAGAATGGACCGTGCTTGATCTTGTTTCTCTGGAACACCAAAAACGATGTTGGGATCAAGTAGGAAAGCAACAAGAAGGTAACACACGAGACCAAGATGGAGTTGAAGGCAGTGGTCGACCCCAAGTAGATACATCCAATAACAGCAACCCAGAATGTGGCCATGGTGTGGGCGTTGACAAGGTTACCGGTTCTGCTATCGACCTTAGCCCAGACTTTGGATAAGGGCAATCCGTTGTCTCTAGCAAAACTCCACACAATACGAGATGCCCAGACCAGGCATTGGATCGAGCATAAGCAAGCAGTCAAGAGGATAAGGAATTCTAACCCAATGGCAGCAGCTTTGGAATCCGTGGCTTGATAAAAGATGTCCATGATTGGGACACCCGTGCTTGAGTTGTAGATGTCATCCAAGTTCCTGATGGAGTAGAACATGGCGATCGAGTATGTCAATGAAGTGACTAACCCAATTATAACGGTGCCGATGATTGCTTTGGGGATATCCATTTCCGGGGTCAAACTTTCTTCAGCAATGTGGGTAGCAGCGTCAAGACACGAGAAACTCCAGTTAGGATTGATCAAACCGACAATGAAAGCGATACCAGACGAGGACCAGCCTGTCCCGTTACTAAACTCAACAAACACGAAATGGGCCGACTGGAACTCACCCTTGTGCATGGACGGCACGGTGATGATGATAATGACAAAGGATAAAAGGGAGATAAACAAGGCGGCCTTGGAAATCAAAGGCAATGGTTTCTCGTAGATGTTGAAAAGGTACAACAACACAGTTATGAGTTCATAGACGATGAAAACTTGCCACCTTTGGATAACGTGTTCGGGATGATGAAGAACCCACATCCCAAGGATAATAGTAGCACACGTGATATTGACACTGGCAGTGGTGAAGATACTGCCCGCAGCCAGCAAAATCCCAGTGAAATAAGCACTGATTCTGGAGTATCTTGGTGGAGCTAATTTCTGGGCCCAATAGATCTGTGCGGCTGCGTTGGGATAAGCCGACGCAAGTTCCGAAAGAGTGATCCCGATAAACATGGAGAAGAATGCCACGATTATAATTCCGTAGATAATCATCATGGGTCCACCAGAACTGATACCAGCCACCAAGGACCCTGAAATACCGAACCAACTATTCGTGATACCGAACCCGATACCCAACAACGAGACGATACTAAAGTTTCTTCTAAGTTCAGGCGTGTACCCCGTCTCAGCAGCTAGCTCCAAGTTAGCCTGTGCTTCTTTCAAGAGCTTTGCGGCGTTCTTGTCGTCGGTAGCTGCCAAAGCATCTAAGTTGGTGGTAGCCTTGTGCTGGAGTCTGTTGGACAAGACGTTGTGGATCTCACCCTTGCCTATGCTTTCAGTAGGGTGGAAGTTTGGTTCCTTCTTCTCTAATGAATCAGACATTGTTTTGTGAGTTGGTGATTCTGAAAAATTCTCCAGGACCAAGAAGTCATCATCCGGGGTATTTAAGTAACCGTCGTTGACGCCCTTCTCGAAACAAGAGTTAATGTATTCGTGGTACAGCCATCTATCTTAGCTTTTTTTCACTCATAAGAACAATGGGGTGTGGAAAATGCTTATCAGCGCTGGACAATAAATTAGCAGTATTCAGCGATCAAATAGGAAATTTCTTCCAGAATCCCATCCCGTCCCAGTTTCTTACCCCAATAATCCTATTTCCAATGCACAGGTACTAAATGTGTTTTTAACCCTCAGTACACGTTGGCTATTTTCACATTTGATACTTGCTACGGGCGTATAACTCATACAGGAAAAGGAGAAGTACACAAAAATCTCCGCGTCCAATTTACTAATAGCACAACAGCGATTACTACAGATGGACACTTCAGCAGGAAATATGGGCAGCCCCAGTCTCGTCTATCATGATCCTCTACAATTAACCTGAACCTAGGTACTATATGTCCACACCTTGACTCCCTCCAGTTTCCTGCCGCTAAGAAAACGACATCGTACTTTGTTATCATTGTAGCGACGTTGCTAGTCCCCGAGACACCAATGTTCTAGTGGTTCATATCTGTTGACTCATATACAGGTCACCCCGGTACAGGCACAACACACGAGTTATCTTGCAGATTTCATTTGCAACTCGTTATCTCTGCTTATCTTTTCTCGCGCTGTCGTGCCATGCAACATCAAAAACTACCGCGGATTTGTGTCCCCAGAGTTTTTCTGACCCAGGCGGGCGTGTCGTCACTTTTTGCCCCAAACTAGACAAACTAAGTCACGATCCATACCGACTAACCACACCGTGCTTCAATCAGTTGTGATCTGTTTGTTATGCAGTAGAACTTCAACTGCTGTGTTGTAATTGAGGTGACTACTGCTTTACTTCGTGTGTCGTCACAGCACTATCATCATGACTCAGAAGACAGTACAGGTTCGTGGACCCTGGTGCAGAATTGGACTCCAATGCTTTTCAACTCTTAGGATGAACTTCCGACACGAACATTACACTTACGAGATTTAACGTAAATTTACAGAGTGGATGTAAGTGTAGGAGTATAAACGAAGAAACAAAAAAACAAAATCAAACTTTACTAAAACTCTTTAAAACATCATCCAGACCGAGCCACCCAAAATGATAGCCAAGACAATGGCAGTCAATGCACCAGCACCGGCTCTGTCTCTGCCAGTTATATCCAATTCGTTCTGGTTGGAGTAATCCTCCGAGTCGGTACCAGCAGCATAGTTAGTTCTGTTGGTTCCACCGGTTTGAACAGAGATTGGATTCTTCACAACAAGTGACATGATTGCTTCCAACGCACTCATCTGTTCACCCAACCCATAAACTCCATCCCATCCGCTCTCGGACCAATTCTCACCACAGGTAACGCCATCGGAACCACCAGAACAGGACTGCGCTGCTCCTTCTGCACTGGCTTCCATGTATGGGAGGATCTGGTCCCTTGTTTCTGGCATCAACAGCATCGTTAATCCAAGGCAACGGGAGAACAAGGAACGGAAAGATCTTTGATCGTTGTTACACAAGTTGTGTGGTTGACAAGTGGTTTCTTG
>JAJSEA010000476.1:0-16438 GCA_026724345.1 Candida sp. AC06 | reverse complement strand
TCCCCATACTGTGGTATCTCCAACGAGGACGAAAAGATCTACGGTATCCAATTCCACCCAGAAGTCACCCACACTGCTGAAGGTAAGAAATTGTTGAAGAACTTCGCTGTCGACATTTGTCAGGCTAACACCAACTGGAGTATGGAAAACTTTATTGATACTGAAATCGCCAGAATCAGAAAGTTGGTTGGTCCAACTGCGGAAGTTATTGGTGCAGTTTCTGGTGGTGTTGATTCCACTGTTGGTGCCAAGATCATGAAGGAAGCCATTGGTGACCGTTTCCACGCCATTTATGTCGACAACGGTGTCATGAGAAAGAACGAAACCGAAAGTGTCAAGAAGACCTTGGACGACGGTTTGGGTATCAACTTGACTGTTGTTGACGCCAGTGACTTGTTCTTGGGCAGATTGAAAGGTGTCACTGACCCAGAAAAGAAGAGAAAGATCATTGGTAACACTTTTATCCACGTTTTCGAAGAAGAAGCCGCCAAGATCAAGCCACACGATGGATCTGAAATCGAGTTCCTTTTACAAGGTACTTTGTACCCAGATGTCATTGAATCCATCTCCTTCAAAGGTCCATCCCAGACCATCAAGACCCACCACAACGTCGGGGGTTTGTTGGAAGACATGAAATTGAAGTTGATTGAGCCATTGAGAGAATTGTTCAAGGACGAAGTACGTCACTTGGGTGAATTGTTGGGCGTTCCAGAAGATTTGGTCTGGAGACACCCATTCCCAGGTCCAGGTTTGGCCATCAGAGTCTTGGGTGAGGTCACCAAGGAACAAGTCAAGATTGCCCGTGAGGCTGACGCCATCTTCTTGGAAGAAATCAAAAAGGCTGGTTTGTACAGAAAAATTTCCCAGGCTTTTGCTGCTTTGTTGCCAGTCAAATCCGTCGGTGTTATGGGTGACCAGAGAACTTACGAGCAGGTTATTGCTTTGAGAGCCATTGAGACAGTCGATTTCATGACTGCTGACTGGTTCGTTTTTGAAGCTGCGTTCTTGAAAAAAGTCGCTTCTAGAATCGTCAACGAAGTTGATGGTGTTGCTCGTGTCACTTACGATATCACCTCCAAGCCACCAGCTACCGTTGAATGGGAATAGACGAAATGTATAAACAATTCTTGTACTAATAAATATTTATCGTATAGTTCTTTTCTTTCTTTTTGTCATCATTATACATGTTAGAGTTACAGGTGATCCATTATGCGTTGTCGTAGGACGGTGGCAATGACAAGGGAGTCGTCATGGGATATACTGAGATGGAACTCCTCATCGGGGGCCTCGTACCCGTCATTCCAAATAAACGGTTTGCCCTTGGAGTCATGATATCTATACCACTCATTGAAATTGAACTTCTCTTGGTCCGCAATGTCAAGTGTCTTGAACACAGCTTCTTTGGCTGCCCATGATCCCGCTAGAAACTGAACTTGGCGCTGGGGAGTCATGGAGTCAAACCGGGGTAGTTCGTGTGTGGGGTGTAGAATCCTCTTGGACAATCTCTGGGAGAACGATGTTGTCTTAGCGGTCAATAGTCGTTCAAACCTCGACGACTTAATGAGATCTACCCCTATGCCTAATGTTATCCCTAGTTTAGTCATCCCTCTCTCTTCCTCACGTGGTTGTGATAAGGCTGGATCAACGGACGATAGCTGAATTTTTTTTTCACTGTCTTTATTATGAGTAATCACCCAGAGCAAAAAGAAAAGAGAAAAAGAGAAACCAGACCAAAAACCACCAACCTGTCATTCCCATTGTTCGCCACCACCACCACCACCACCACCACCACCACCACCAACCGATAACAGAAAAATGGCGTCTTCAATCCCAGGTCCAGTGAACTTACCACACTCCAAATACGACCTCTCCACCTACTGGGGCCGAGTGAAACACTGTGCTGAAATTTCCGATCCCACAATGTTGTTAAACACCAGCGGCGACATCGAACGTGCCAAACGCATGGTCTGGGACTACAAGAACGGAGTCACGTCCAAGATGACGCCCGAGTTATGGCGGGCCAAGAAGATCTTGGACTCGACGTTGCACCCCGACACCGGCGAGACCGTGTTCTTGCCGTTCAGAATGTCGTCGTGCGTCTTGTCGAACCTCGTGGTGACTGCCGGTATGTTGACGCCGAACTTGGGCACCGCGGGGACATTGTTCTGGCAGATTGCCAACCAGTCGTTGAACGTGGCGATCAACACATCGAACGCTAACAAGTCGCATCCGTTGACCACGCAGCAACTCGTGACGAACTACGCCGTGGCCGTGACGGCGTCGTGCTCGGTTGCATTGGGGTTGAACTCGTTGGTGCCTCGATTGAAATCCTTGAAGCCAAACACAAGAATGGTTCTTGGGAGGTTGGTTCCGTTCGCGGCGGTTGTCTCGGCAGGTATCGTGAACGTGTTCTTGATGAGAAGCGAGGAGTTGAAGAAAGGTATCAGTGTGTTTGACAACAAGGGTGACGAAGTCGGAACTTCCAAGACCGCAGCCTGGTACGCTGTCGGTGAGACCGCTGCTAGTAGAGTCATTAACGCTACGCCTGTCATGGTTGTGCCACCGTTGATATTGGTCAGGTTGCAAAAGTCGAGATTCTTGAAAGGCAAGTCTAAGGGGGTCGAGATCTTGACGAACATAGGTTTAATCTTTGCTACTTCGTTGGTTGCGTTGCCGTTTGCCTTGGGTGTCTTCCCTCAGAGAAGAACATTGCCTGTGAGTAAGTTGGAAGACAAGTTCCACGACTTGAAGGACAAGGACGGTAATAAGATCACTGAGTTGGAGTTCAATAGGGGTATCTAGGATATGTTCTATTAAAACTTGTATATAGTATTAATACATTCTAATTGGGGGGACGGGGTGTGATTATCACTCACCAGAACTTCCATTCTTTAACGTTTATCATTCCTAAAGCATCTTCAATGCTAGCACGGTCGGGATAGTTGCAGAACACAGATTGAGAAAACTTGCCATTATCAGAAACATCACCACTAAATAGGACACCGACACCTTTACCACCCAACGACGTTTCAAAACTCTCATATCCCTCAGTTGCAAACTCTTTGATAGCTTCTTGGATAACAGACTCCTCGACATTATCATTAACCAAAGTGATCGCACACCCGCCACCACCAGCGCCAGTCAACTTAGTAGCGCCAATCTTGTGTCTGTCACCAATGATCTTGACGGTTTCTAGCGACGGATGTGACACGCCCAACGCTACCAATAGACCATGGTTGATATTGACCAACTTACGCAACGTGTTTGTTTCGTCCTTGCCGAACCCCGGAGTGATCATGACTTTGTAAGCTTCCTGTGACAAATGCTCCATAGCGGTCAAAATCGACGTGGTTATCGGGTTGAACTCCGCGTTGAGTTTGCCAACACCGGCGACTAAATCAGCTGTACTTTTTGGGACTTTGGTGTTTGTAAGTAAGAGTTTGATAGCTGGGAAGTTTCTCATGTTGGTTCTGATGGATGGTTGCTCAGGAGCCGAAGTTCTTTGAAACATGACGGCACCGCCAAACGTGGCTACTGCGTTGTCGATACCGGATGGGTTCCCGTGGAAGCACTTCTCACCTATCAAGGACCACTTATCGACGAACTCCAAATCGGGTATGTCTTCGTTGAGGATCTTGTCGGTGGCTGATATCGAAGGCTCACTGATACAGCCGCCTAACAATGCTAATGCAGACGACAAGCACACAGACGTGGATGCAGACGACCCTAACCCGGCACCGATTGGCAAGGTGGATCTGACGATGAAGGTGGTTCCTGGAGTTTCAGTGGAACATAAATTGACGTACAAGTAAAGGAAACAAAAACAAGCGTAGTAATGCATTTTGTTATCGAAATCAGTCAACAAGGGAGACAACTTATCGAGGATCTCTGGTACCAACTCCGATGGGGTGAGTGGTTTGTTATTGGCGTCATATTTAACGAACGGTTTGATTTCATCCCAGGGGATATCGTTGATGTTCCAGGAATGGTCCAATTGGATGTCTGGGAACTGCAATCTGATTGTGTTTGCATCATCAACTGACGGGGAAACGAGTAGGTAACATCGCAAACTCAAGGCGGCTGCAATGGCGGGTTTCCCATAAACTGCTGAATGTTCTCCAAAGATGATGACTTTCCCTGGAGCACTGACAACGAAAGGCGAGACTGACATTTATGGGATGAGAAACAAGATGTAGACAGTTGGTGAGTTTTTTGATGTTTATGGTACGAGGTTGAGTGAAAAATGTAAACGACGCAGAACGAACTTATGTCTTTGCCTCGCGGTGCGTAACACGACCGAAAAATTTTCCCTCCCAGCTGCGCAAAACAGCACACTTGGGCAAAGAGAGAAAACTTTACAACCATCAACAACAACAACAACAACAACAACAACAACAACAACAACAACAACAACAACAACAACAGCAACAGCAACAGCAACAACCAATAGACTGCTCCTATCATGCCCACATCATTAGTCCAATTGGGCAAACCGTCAGACAAACTCGACAAGGGTAAGCACAAGTTACCTTTAAAACCAATACAACCCACCCAATACTGGACATTCGATAATGTTTTGACTTTATTGAGAGACTGTCAAGATCCTTACTTGTCCGATGCCTTGGACGAATTCTTGTTATTAAACAGCAAGGTGTTCTTGGATCCATCACCATTCATATCCGATCTGGATAAAGAGACCTTGAGCGACGACACCAAAGACATCTCCTTGAGAAGCGTGTTGTATACAAACATAACTCCACAGAACATCAAGGACGCCAAAACTATATCTAAATCTTTGCATTTGGAGCTCAAAGAGGTTGTCAGAGTCATATGCCAAACCAACAAGAAGATCCCTACAAGAACCACGGCGCCAGAATTGGAAGCCATCAAAAGCAAGTTGCACGATGAAAGTTACTACGAGAACAAGAGATTACAGTTATACATTAGCAAGATCTTGAGGGAGAGGAGGATCGTGTTGAGAGTTGTGACTGAGCTCTTGAGCAACAAGACTAATACATATGCATCGTCGACGATCCAGAATTTGGGTAAGGAGATCTTTTTGTCCAAAGAGTATCTCACGGCGCTCATCGCGTCCATCACCAAAACCACCCAGGATCTCATCAAAAGGAATTATGTTACTGGACTCACAAAAGATATCGACAACGTGGTTCTTAACGAAACGATCTTGTTTTGCATAGAAGCAAGCAAGGTCTTGATTGAGTTGTCTGTGCAGAACCTAAATGTGACTGGCAAAGTTGTTCAGGAGTGGTTCAAGTTGATGAGAGATACCAACTTTGCACTTGTTTTGGGATCGTCAATTAAATTCCATGAATCGTTTTCCATGATCCAGGGATTATTCACTGTGTTGTGTGTGCAGTACTTGGATTTGAACAACAGCTTTGATAGAGTCAGTGAGAGTGCAACTGACACTATAATGTCCAATGTGGAGATATTCAAGTGCATAAATGATGCCATTGCAAACACGTCCAACACAAACCCCGTGGTCCTATACAGTTGGTCTATCATCTTGTTAAGGAAATTATACTTTTTGCAAGAATACCCTTCGTTGCCAAACTCAAAGACCTTCCTTAAAGAGTTTAGTTTTAATCATTTGGAGAATCTCATAAACATTATAAACCAAAAGTGCGCCGACTTGGATGCCTTCCTATCGCTAAAGAAGCTTAATGAATTGTTGAAGTTTGACAAGTTGTATTCTGGGATTTTGTCTTCTTTGGTCATTGCCAGTATGCCATTGGTGACACTCACGCCAGATGTTACGGAAGCTATTGCGAGTGTGATAGGCAATGCTCCCAATCATGTTATTGAAGCATTTTTTGAGAATAATGCCACGATAAACGCCATAATCATAGCGCGTACCAAGTTCCCCTTAATCTTGAACCCGTACATTCAACTAGCATCCATCAACGGGAATTTTGCATTGCATGAGTTTAATGACTTAAAGTCATATATTCAAGTTTTCAAGAAAGACGAGTTTGACAAGATGTATCAAATCGATGATCAAAATACCGAGTTGGTGAAAACTACCCAGTTTATTGACGTGTATCCGCCGTTTGAAGCAAACAAGAAATTGTCAATGGTTTTGAATGCAGGTACCAAGGCTAAGCTATTACCTTCTGCTGATCCAAATGAAGTACTAGTTACCTTTTTGTACAACTATAACGGATGGGCGTTCCTTGGGAGAGTCTTGCAAAACGTTTCCAAACTTTTCAATAACTCCGATGTCGTCACAGTTGAGTTGGTGGTGAACATATTGAACTTGTTAAACAAGGTTGTTCTTGACAATGGTGTTGATGACACAAAATTGGTGCTAGAAGCCATGTCTGCTTACACAGATGATTCAGATATCCTAGAAGTGATCTTGAGACTTTTGGAACAGGGTTTGCATTTGAGAAACGTCAAAATATTGGTGTCTGTTGTCACTTTGTTGACCAATTTAATGCCCTTCCTTTCATACCGAATTTGGCCGTACTTGTCCAAATCTGCCTTGTTGACTAACAATGGCAAAGAGGGTTTAGCGGCGGTTATTTTTGGCGCTGTTGAGATGGTCAACGGAGACTACAGTTTCACCATTTCGTTACTCAAGTTGGCCGAAGCATTGACTCAGAATTGTTTGACATTGGACCAAGACTATCCCCAAAAATCTAAGAGTGTGCTCATGCACAAGTTTGCGGGGCATTTGGTCGGTTTGTTTGAAACCTTTGGTTACTGCAGATACGATCAGCCATACGAAAAGTTGGAAATTGGCGTCTTGATCTTGGACGTGTTTTCTACAATCTTGGCTAGTGTCTATGGTGTTGATGAAGGTGTGCCAGCAAAAGACAAGGTTACCAAAGTTTTCGCCGATGCTGCGCAACACATATTGGAAGCGTTCTTGATACCCGATGAAGCGTGCTCACGCGCAGGAGCTCCAATAATCACCATGATTGAGAACCTTTCGCAGGACTTGGAGTTGTATGAATTGACTGACGTGTCATTCTTCTGGCACGATAACTGGATCCGCTGTGCTTTTTCGTTTTCCCAATTGCTTCTAACTATAAGGTCGTCATTGCATTTGAAACCACTGTCGTTTGAGAAAAAGTTGTTCACGAAAGCTCCTGAGTTGGTTACGTCATACTCGCGATACGAATCCGTCAGAAAGGAAATTTTGGATCTTTTGACTAGTTTGACAAATGGTAACTGGGGAGAAGAATCTACGCCGTCGTTGTTGTCGCACTTGGGCAATTTTAACGCACAGGTGTTGTTGCATTCGTTGGCTGCTGATTTGGATAACTCCTTTGATGATTACAAGATGAAGATTTCGTTGTATGATTTCATTTGTGCTGTCATGAATGGTAAACAGGAAGGTCTTGCAGTTTTGTTCATCACTGGCAGAGATGTCTTTGGTGATTTCACCAAGAAAGACGCTAAGAACGCCGATGCTAAAGTTTCTTTGTTACAGATCTTGAAGAAGAACATCAGAGACATGAAGTATTATCCAAACTCGGTGAGCATCCATTTGGTTGATGCGATCGCATTAGCATGTAACTCCTGGACTACCGTCAAAGAAAGCGAACACGATGAGGAGTTTATCAAGACGTTGATTAGTCGAGTCAAGTTGCAGATTTTGGACCCGCCAGATTCCTCAGAGAGTTACATCAGCAGATGTTATGAATTGAAACTTGTGTCTAAGATTGCCGAAATCTTGGCTCTCTATTTGTTTTCCACCCGTAACGAAACATGCAAGAAGGAGATTATTAATTTTGTCAACTCGGATGAGTTTGTTGACCTTGCAAAGAACAAGTTTGCCATAAGCAACTACCAGCCAAACTTGGACTCCAACTTGCAGATCACTTTTGAGAATGCGTTCCAGGGTTTCAAATTGGGCCAGTTCACCAGTGGGTTAACTAAGAGAAATAGGTTTGGTATCACATCTGTTTACAACTTGGCACTCATGGATTCATTGTTTAAGAATGAGCTGGATTGGTCACAGATTAGAGAGCAAGTTATTGCTTCCAGTATTAATCTTCAATATTTGAACTCACAGTTGGCTAGTGCGAAATCCTTTGGTGCTTTAATAACCAGTTTCTGCAGAAGATACGATGGTACGTTGCATCCAAGGGTATTGGATTTCATTAACTACTTGTTGAAATTGAACATCAACGAAGGAATTCCAACCGCAATGTTCAAGCCTATTTATTGTGAAAGAATCGAATTGGGATTCTTTTTGATCTACACCTACTTCTCCAAAACCAAGCCGCAGGATGCAGATGACAGGAAGATCTTTGAAATCATCAAGAGCAGTTCTACGTTGTTGTCGTCGAGCAGCATGAACTTTTTCACTGACTTGGCAGAGTCGAAAGGGTATTACAAGCCGTTGTTGAAGATATTGTACTGTGCCTTGAACTTGATCAAGAGTGACTCCACCATCCTTGCGGAGTACTTGAGTTTGTTCAGAGATTTGTTCAACAACATTGTCACAAAGGGTACCAAGGTGTTGCTCATAGAGATCCAAAATGATGCTTATCTTTCCAGAACCCAAAAGGGGTTCAAGTCAACTAAGATGAACGAAAGGATCGATGATTTGATGATTATTTTGTCTATTTTGAAGGTTTTCGTCAAGGCCAAAGCTGGATCGATGTTGCATGAAGAAATGGCGGTATCCATCGAACAGCATGGCACCATCAAGTCATTACTTAACCTTTACGCCTTCTCACACTCCATTGAAGTCAACGATGAGTTTATTTTCGCTCAGTTGAGTTTGATGTACTTGTTGGAATTGATGTCTGTGCAAGTTATTGCCGAAAAGATTGTTTCGTCTGGGTTGTATGTTGTCTTACTAGAAAGTCCAATTTCGCAACCAATTAGAGCCGGTGGTGTTTCCATAAGTCATGGTGCTCCGTATCATAGACTCTGGACAAACGGCATCTTGCCTATCATCATTACAAGTTTGTTCAAGTTAGGTGCGTCTGTTGTTCCAGAAGTTTGTGTTGCCTTGCAATTGTTTGGTAAGCAGACCCAGTTTGGCATCGACAGTTGGGCTCAAGACGCTTCTAGTATTAAGATTTCCACCGGGTTGGTTGCTGAAACGAGTGAGATATTGTTGATATATGACCTACTCAAGACCATGGATGTCAGTGTTTATTTGAGGAGTCTTGAAGGCGCTCCAACCACCGATGATTCCATTGATATGAGAGTGTTACCAGGACTAGACTCCGAAGCCAAGAGAGACGACTTTGTTGTTGGCACTGAAAACTTGTTAAAACACCCAAAGTACTTGAGTTCCAAGATAAGTCCAAGTTCAATTGAAGAGCAGCATATAATCCAACAAGGTGGCGAGTCCTTTGACAAGTTTGTACAGAACGTGGTTGATGAAATCAGAGATTTCAAAGATTACTTTAACTAAGTGATATATATACATTGATGAATAGACTTAGACATTACATGTACATCTAATCTGTTTTTATAAAGTAGTTTTGTTCAACTTCTATAGGAATCACAGCATTTGCCTTAGCTGGGTTATTTAATTTCACATCAATGCTGTCAGTATACCCAGGCAGACCCTTGATGGTAGTGTTTGTAATATTTGGTGTCTTATCAGTCTTGATCTCACCACTAACCAATTTCTTCCAGCTCTCGTGACACTGCTGAATAATCTTCACGGTCTCCTCGGCACTCTTATACTCCGCATTAAACGCAAACTCATTCTTTGGCTTCCCGTCCGCCAACTTGTAATCCCTAAACCATTGTCTTGTAGTATCCAACAATCCGGGGCACTTTTCATCCAACTCCGCCACATCACTCACCGCCCTAGCCAACGGATCCTCGACGTTCACAACAATGACCTTCCAGTCCAACTCGCCATCGTCAATCAAAGCCAATGCGCCCAAGATCTTGACTCTCTTTACGTCTCCCGTGGCCAAGATCTTGGCACCCACTTCACACACATCCACGGGGTCGTTGTCGCCAAACAACCCGTGGTGTTGCGTTGTGGGGTCCTCCCACGTCTGCGGCAACGCGCCGTAGTTATGGATGTATCCGTGGTGCGGGAACAAGTTCTTCACGAACCGGACCTGGCCTTTCTTGGTGTCCTGGACGATGGGGTTACCCGGTTGCTTGGTGTCGATCTCGAACTTGGCGTTGGTCCAGCGGGGGATCTCGATCACGATGTTGGCTTCCTTGGTGGCGGGATCGAGGTTGAGCGGTATGTCGTGGAAATAGGAGACAACGTGACCATGGGACGTCGTTGCGTAGTTGGCGTAGTCGGCCGTGTACTTGGTGCCTTGATTGTACGGTATGATGTCTGGTAGTTGGGTGGTGGTGGTGGTGGAAGTGGAGGAACATCTGGCCATGTGTAAGTGTTGGTTGGTTAATGCGAGTCTTCCCATGGCGGTGCCCATGGATCTAGTTGGTTGTTTCATTAGGTTTAATAAGAATGACATTCTAAAAGAAGGAAAACGAAAGAAACAAAAAAGTTTAAGGAATGTTGGTGGTTATAAAAAGTGTGGATCGATTGAGGGAGCTGATAGGAGAAAGCTAAAGCTGTGTTTTCCTCGGCATATGAAAAACGACGCAGCTCAACATAAGGCGATGAACGAAAGAGGAAAAAAAAGTGGGCAGCAAATCCGCACGACTTCGCTTAGCGTGTTTCTTCCCCACATCTCGTAACAACTCTCCGCTTAGACGAAAGGTGCTTCTTTGGCACCCATTTAAACCTAAACACAGGTTATATAGACGATTGGGTTCTACGTCTCTTTACCAACTCTTTTAGCTGAGACAACCGTGACTGGTCCAACTCATACCGTTCCTTCAATTGTTTCTCCTTTAAGGTATTCAACTGGTTCAAATGCTTCTTTTCTAGTTTAAACTTCTCCTTCAAATGATTCTGCTCTATCTTAATGAACTCTTCTCCTTCGAGCACTCCAATCAGTGATCCCTCCTCTCCAACTTCCAAAGACGCCATGCTATAATCGGTGTCGGACTCATCGTGTGGTTCTTGGTTCTCTCTGGCTCTCTTAGCAACATTCAGTGCCGCCTTCAGCCTAGGTTTGATTCGCTGGAGGATCTCATGATAGTTCAACTTATTCAACTCCTTGATCGCCCTGTCAATAGCAACAAGTCGTGATTTGAAAATCTCCAAGTCCCCATCATATCCTTTCCTCCCAACGTCACCCCTCATAAACTCATTAAGCATCTGCTTTCTATCAAGCATGCTTGTCGGTTGTTTATGCTGTGCGTTCAAATTGACCAAGAGCTGGACTTGTCCAGTGATATATCGCTGATACTTCACAGAGCAGCATTTGGAAGGACACTGGAAGTACCCAGCCACGCCAATGAAGTTTTTGGAGTTGGAGTATACAATAGTGTTCCTCCTTAGGTCAATGTACGTGACTAACTTCAAGAAGAACTCAAAGGTTCCGGCAACATACCCGAAATCAACCAAGATTTCATCGCCAAATTTCGAAATGTGCACGCCATGATCCTGCTGTAAGAGCTCAACCATGGCGACATTACTAGAGCAACCAGCAATCAGGCCAGGATCGCTGAGCTCCACATATGACTCATTAGTGAAGTTCTTGGAAATAAGCTCCTTATACTTCAATCTCAACGATCTCCCTTCATCTTCATCCACGCATATCTCGTTTGTCTCGTCATTATCAATGAGTCTCGAAATTGCTAGGACACAAGCCAACCCGCTATTGTAAGCGTCGTCTACCTTCACAGGGTACTCCAAAAGAAGCTCAGCACTGGCACCATCAAACGCAAGCCTGCAGAACTCTTTGATCTTGGAGATGGCGTCGTTTAACGGGGGGTAGAGTCCCTTTTCAGTGGGATCTAGGACGTGTAGGTAGATTTCTGAATTGGCTTGCTCGATGACGATACCCACCCAGTGGTTGCTAGCATCGTATGAGCTCGGGATCTGGATGGGGAAACACACTTTGGTGAAATGCGCCAAGCAGGTATTAACGTTCAGACACCGGTACATTTCATGGTAGTAGTAATCCAGCTGTTCCAATCTTCCTAGTGTCTGTAATAGGTCAGGGTTGGGGAAAGCCCCGGGCAGTTGTGAACCAAACAGTTGGTTGAGTTCGTCTAAGTGGTTGTAAAACTCCTCATTTAAGAAAAGAACATTCGTGAGTTTGGTGTAGGATAGTTTCAAGAGACTATAGATGATCTTGCCCGTTAATGGTGATTTTCCATCTAATGAGTTGATGTCGTCGTTGGTAAGAACCACTTTGGTTCCGTCTCGGAACCTATGTGAAACCAATGGGCTGTCTGACATGGTTTTGGCGGTTGTATGAATAACAAAAGAAAGAAAGCGTGATCAAAAACAAAAAGAAAAAAGATCTCCTCCCCAGAATGTTATTCGCACTGAGATTTCTTAGAATAACAAAACACGTGAAAAATCAATCTAAAAATACAAACTCTAACAACTCTATAACAACCTGTTTAATTTAATTTGGCGGTTTACCCAAGAACACAATCTTACCCTTCGAGTTGAAAGTGGCGTTGTTGGTACTGATGTTGACAATAGGCGACAACTGTTCAATTTCAATCTCACTCAACCCCATAGGATCAGCGGGGAACCACACTCCTGGACATTTAGCAGAAATGGCTGGGGCATCATAAGCGTGTTTATTGTCGACGACTACTGGTTCGACGTTGAATACAGCAGGGATCATTTTCTTAGCGTAACGGAAGTTCAAGTACACGTCTGGTCTGATGAACCTGACTATTGGGTTGTTTGAGTTGGTGGACTTGAAGTCACGATCAGCAAGTAATGGCACCACGGACGTAGAATCAACTGTCGCCTCTAGGTCGTTGTCGGATTCTAATTGAGATTTGATTTCAACTTTGAGTCTATCCTCTTCCTTTTGCTCTTTCTGGTAGGCTTTGTCAAAGTTCAGATGCTTCTTCTTTCTGTTCAACACTTTCGATTCGTATTCCGTTGGTCCAGTGAACGAAGACGTGCTTGAAACACCATCTAGTGGTCTCATGACATCAATAGGCACAACACGTAGCAAGTGATCGAATGCCCAACCAAGATGAATATGGGCAAAGATAGTACCTAGCAACACGATAAGCTGCAAAACAACCGGACCCCAACCTTTACCAACGGCAAGGATACCCAAAAGGACAATTTCACTCAAGTATAACCCAACAAACGATTGGAAAAGGGCACGTGGATAATGGCTACCGTATGCGTCTGGACCCTCAACGAAACAGTAGGTGATGTTGTGCGCATAGGCGAGGTAGATCAAGAAGAAGGATGCACAGGCAAAGATAAGAATCAATGGGGAAATAATCGAGTAAGCCAATGTGATACAAGCTAATTGAGTGAAAATAGGAAACACAGTGCCCCAAGACACAGATCCTAATCCACTGAATCTGTCCCACTTCTTACGGACAGTGTCGTCAAACAAAGATCCAAGGATGTAGTACAAGAAAAGACCGACGATTTGGAACAACGAACCACCGGCAATAGAGAAACCTTGAAGAACAAGGTAGGAAATGTAGAAGTTGGAAGACAATGGTAGCTTATTTGCCAAGATACTCATTGCAGAGGTAGGTTTCTCAACAATTTCAGTAACAGTCGCTGTAGCGGATGAAGCCAATGCGGTAACCAAGAAACCGTTCACCATCAAGAAGGCAAAGTATGCATTTTGTGTCCACATTTCGACACCAACTGTTGAAACCTCACCAGAGATTCTTGCAAGCACTCTGATAATCATGGGCAAGACAAACATCAACAAGGAAAGCAAAACAGTTGGCAATAACCCAGTCACCAAACCTAACAAAGCGTGTGGCATCTTCAAGATCCATCTCAACCATGGCAACTTGTTTGTCAAGAAGGTGATGTTGGAGATGGTACCAACAGCAGCCACTGGGATGGCCCAGAAGGCAACCAATGCGGTGACCGCAGCAAACGCCAAGAACCTTCTTGTTATCCTTTCCCACCAAAACATTCTCAAGTTTGAATGGATGATTTCCTTGGGGGAGAGACCAATGAATGCAGGTGCCATTCTCATTGGACTGTGGTGGACCGTGGATTGGTAAGCAACTTGGGCATAATACTGGCTCTCAAATTCAACAAAAATGGAGTTTAATGGCATCGAGTGTCTGAACTTTTTCTGGAGCCTTTTCACTTCCTTGTCTAATTCTGGGATCTTCTCCTGACAGAATCGAATGGCGTCGACTTTCTTGGAAAAGAAGCCCTTTTCTTTGGTCTTAGGTCTGTGCTTTTCGCTGACGTAGGAGCTGATTTCGTCCACTGGTTCCAACAATATTCCCTTCTTGTCAGCCTTCATTTTGCTCTTGACGGCAGCTTTCATTAGCTTATTCTCGGCATGTTCTAGCTTCCTCACCATATTGGCTCTCTCTTCAACTTTATGTTCCAACTCTCTGGATGTTCTGGCAACGTAGACTCTCTTGACACCGTTGAATATCTTGAACGCTTGCTTTTCATCCAACAACGCGTCAGGAACACTTTGGAAAAGCACTGTCCTACATGCAAGTCTCTTTGCATATTTGGGAGTAGACAACACCACGTTCTTGATGGAGTTGTAAAAGAACAATTCTCTGTAGATCACGAAAATAGTCAAGAAGTTGAAAATGAACCCAACCACGACGTGAGCATAGTAACGTTTAGGAGCACTAACATTGGCGATAGAAAGCTTATCAAACCCGTTGTTGTTGTTACCATGGGTGGCATTTATGGGCAACAAGATGACATAGGACGACAATGCAAAGAAGAACAACAACCCAAAAGTTTTCAAGTATCGCAAAAACACAAGTCCATCGAGTCCTGCCTGTTGTAAGAAGAATGAGTCTGGTTTGCTCAACAAGACAAAGATCCATCTAATTGGGTCCTTGGGGAGTGGTTCTGGCTTCTTATCTTCAGGGACTAGATCAAAGGATGATTTGGGGCTGTAGATCCGTTTGAACTTGAGTCTCAATAGAACAAAGCCGCCAATAAAGATTCCAAACAACACCAAATTCGCAACTAACGTTGAGATGATGGTGGAAGTCGAGACACTGCTTGGAGCTACTGACATTGTGGAGGTGGGGGTGGGAGTGGGACACTAGATAAGTATAAGCAGAATATGTAGGTGTGGCTGTTGCTTTGTAAGTGGGAGTTTCAGCAGGCAAAAATTTCTCCTTGCAGTTTACAGGCAATCAATGCCCAGGGTTAGAAAGGAAGAAAGGAAGAACACGAAAAGTGGTAACGCAGAGTGCCCTGAAATTGCAACACAAAATCGACACTACTAATATCACGCACCCTAACAGCAATACACAAGAAGCGTCTATTTCTCCCACCAAACAGTGTCGCATTTATTGTTTCTTTTTCCGTCACTGGCGTACGAAAAACAAGGGGACCGCCCCTTCATATGGTCTCGCCTCGTCTGGCTCCCCTGAACTCACCACAGCGAAAAAAAAAACAAAAGAAAGGAAACTCGCCCTGTCCGTTGTACCATTCAGCCGCAGTGATACGAAAGCTTAAAACGAAGCCACCACGAAGTTAACTTTGGAGGGAAGCATAAATGTTCTGTAGTTGATTTGGTACATTAGAAGAAAGTGTAGTACAGATATTCCGTAGAATATCTTGCTTGGCGGTTGTGCCTCGACGACGGTTTCAGGTATTATTTCTTAACCCTCGGTGATTGGCACGCACTTGTACATACTGAAAAGTTTATCCTTTGATATAATCCTGTAAACATATGTATTAAAAGAGATCTCCTAAAGTATCTAACAATGCACTGAGCGTGAAGTTGTCAGTGTTCAAACCTTCTCCTAATGGTGTTCCAGCAAGAGCTTCGTAGTATCCCGAGAAGTATTCATAGGTAGCCTGCGATATGTTCGGGTAGAAGAAGTTCATCAACCTCGTCGTGTGCTGACATCCCTTAACTGGCTCCACACCATTGAACCTACCCTCCAACCACGTCAATGCTGCCGGAGCACCGACCAAAGTTTCGGAAATGTGTCCATTCAACAAATCCTCAGCGAACTCAAACGACTCAATACCCCAACCACACCACCTCTCGTACGTTGTTTTGACATTGACAATGGGGACGACTGCGTCCAAGGTACCGTGGTACACAAACACGGGGATCCGTGGGACGTAGTCCTCCGGGGCGTTCATGAGGTTATTCTCCGAGATTGTTCTGTTGACCACTGGGTCATTGAGCAAGCCGAAGCCTTCTGGGAACAATCTATCCTCACCAGTCAAGAAATCGTCAAATGCATAACGTATAACTCCACCAATAAGACAATGGTTCAACCCATCAGCTAACTCTTCTGTACCGTTTGAACGCACCGCGGAGTACAAAATTTCGTGAAAGTCGTCGTATTCATTCCCCAATCCATTCAACGCAATGGGCACCAATCCTGCCAATAACTTTCCGTCAGTGGCCTCAGCGGTGGCTGTGATGTTGGTGACAAA
>JAJSEA010000475.1:0-16445 GCA_026724345.1 Candida sp. AC06 | reverse complement strand
TCTTCAACAAACGGGGAACTCATCCCGTGGTCGTGGAAGCTATTCTCGACATCCGTTGGTGGAGTGGCAATCTGGTCTATTTGCTGGCTGTCGACTTGAGTAGGTACCAAATCATTCTGCAGGATACCTGGTGCTGTGTTGCCCATCCGTGGCTGTATAGTTTCTGTCACAAACCCTTCATAGTTGGTTACAGTGGGTTCCGGGAATTTTTCCTCCTCGTCTTCGAAATTGTACACTTGTCCAAGGTCGTTGTAGATGCTTTGTAGCTCATTATTTGCAATATTGCCGTTCATGGTGATGGTGGGCTCTTGTCCGTAGCGGGTCTTTTCGCTAGTTGTGTTGTTTAATGCTAATGTTATAGTCTTTGTGTCATCATCGCCTACCACGTCCTCGTGATGAATGATAGGATTAGCTATTTCCTGGGTCGACGCTAGCCTCCTTGCCTTTTGCATTGCTCGGTCCACAGCTAGCAATTCAGTTAAGCTGTACTCACGTGACTCTTCGGGGTACACTAGATCCATGTTCACGAAAACTTTCTCGGGTTTCTTCCCCTCAGTCTCTAAGGACGTATACGTTCTATTGTTGGTGTGATCAGTGACAATCAGCTTCTTGGTTTGCACCGGTGGTTGGTAGTCATCGCGGAAAATTGGAATCTTGGATGTCGACGGTGGTGTGACAACTCGCTGTTTCAATATTTGACCCTTCCATGTGCTTGCAGATACAATGTTTTCTTTGACCCTTTGCTTGATTGGGTTCAACCGCAAGCTCTCCTCAGTTTCTCCCCCAAATATACTTTGCAAAACACTACCGTTCTGTTCGCCCGGGCCATCCTTGAAAACCTCTAGCTTCGGCCTTTTCCTTCGGTATTCCAGCTCACCATCGTGATGATCAGCGCGTGTTCCTCTTTTGAGGGCCAACACTTCTCTCACGACCTCCGAGGACGTTGATATTGTGTCAACTTGTAAACCAAATCTTTCCTTGAACGCTTCATACGACCGCTGCAATCTTCTCAAAGGATACGCATTGGATTGTATCCCCAATTCATATATCTGGTTAGCATCCACGTATTTCTTCAGCAACTCGAGGTAACTAGCAAACTCTTCGTAGTACAACGCCAACTGTGTTCCAATATCCTTCTTGGCTAGGTAAATGAAAATATCCTTCGGTGTATCTGAGTAGTTTATGTACTCCATCCACACCTTCAAGTACCTTGGATCGTTCTTATAGTTTGGAATGTCCCTGAACTTGGCCGTACACTGCTCTAGAAGAATCACCAACCCGCTTTCTGTGTTGGCTCCCTGTGGATAATTGTAATGGATCCAATCTAAATACTCGACGTATATCAGTAGTGGATCATCTGAGTCCTCTGATTCTAGTAACTTCTTCTCCAAAACGTCCCTCTGTCTTGCCAATTTCAGCTTGTGGTCCAAATGGTTGCTTTTCGATGGGGATGAAGATGACGATCGGGGTAGGGCATTGGCAAGCTTTGTTACCGATCTCCCTCCGTTCAACGGTACTATATTCTCTTTCTGCTGCTCAACCAAATGAGCGCTTCCATGAATGGGATGTCTGGTGGCTGCCATGTGTAGCGTCTAAGGGTTTCCAACCTCGAATGGCTTTTGTTTTGCTTTGAGTTGTTTGTTTTTGTTTATGTTTTTCTCCTTTCTGTTGGTTGTCTCGCGCGAGTGGGCGCGTTGGATGGCGCGCGCGTAGTGGACGCCGTGGCGGGCCAACCAACAAAGCGAGAGTTAAGAAGAAGTAGAAGAAAAAACGAGACAGCATCAAAATTTCGGTCGAGACAGCACATCAAACACAGTAACCCATTCACCCTCAGGAGAGCAATGATCTACCAACTACCAGTGCTATTGGTATCGCTCCTTGCGTACTCAGTCTGCGCAAACGTTGCACTCGATGAGAATAGACATTTCCAAGAACTGCTTCGTTTGAAGCCGTTACCAAGAAACAGATTGTTGACGAATTTTGAGTTCGAGGTCGAGTCATCGGCGTTCGACATCAGCTACAACAACGAATCGTCCACGTTGCAAAAGCCTAGAGTCAGCCACTACAACTACTTCCCCAATTCCTTGGGCTCGATATTAGAATCCACAAACACTAAACAATTGCAATTGCGTTTCACGCAGGGGTGGTGGGACTCCAATTCATGGGGCAAATTGCCATTCGACGGCAAGTACAGTGGAGGTACAGGGGTTGAAGTGTCGGCTGTGATTGAAGCGCCAAATGTGGACGCTGCCAAGAAGAGCTGGCTGAAGTTGACAAAGACGTTGTCTGGATTCTTCTGTGCCTCGTTGAACTTTATTGATGATCACATCACCACTTACCCCAAGTACGCAGTGGAAGAGCTTGGCAACATCCAATTCGCCCCCGAGGCGGGAAACAAACTCTACCTATTAAGGGCAGCTCTACCCAGTGAGCCTGTTTGCACTGAGAACTTGACGCCATTCTTGAAGTTGTTGCCTACCAGAGGCAAATCCGGGGTCTCGTCTTTGCTAGACGGCCACAAGGTTTTCGATTCGTTATGGCACGGAATGTCAATCGATGTCACCACCAAGTGCGACGAAAGCAACAACCAGTTGTGCACCTTGAAGTTGCGCCAAACCGTGAACCAGGTGGTTGATATTATAAGGTCAATGCGTAAGCGCAAGGAAGGGGCAATCCCCAAGCCTACTCCGGGAGAAGAATTGAGGTGTGATATGAACAAGACATACAACTCGTGGCAGTGTTTCCCCCTTGGAGATCCTGTTTCTATGAAGTGGGATTTAGAAACCATTTATGGACGCCCAATCAAGGGCGCGGCATTTGGTGATGACTCGCAGTCGTCAAAGGTTATGCTTGACATTGACTCATCGAGCTGGACCGTGAACTTGTTGAAGCAAATCAACGGGTCCACTCTATCAAACGAATTGGCTGCCGATTCCACAAAGCCAATCACACAGTACTTGGACGAAGTGGTCAATTATGATTTCGAGTTTGTCGCCAGCGACAGTTCGACGGTTCTTCCGGTGGCAGAGCCTCCTTTGTATGCGTCTCGCTCTTTGACTGGGTATTCTTTGGACCAAGGTGGGTTGCGTACAGTGTTTACCAATCCTCGCGACAAGCCGGTAAAGTTTGTTTATTTTGAATCGACTCCTTGGTACATGAGGTTGTACTTGAACACGTTGAAGTTGAGCTTGAAGAACTCCACGGGGTCCTATGAGATTTCAAACCAAGGAGACTATATCAAGAACGTCTATTTCCGTCCAGCGGTTGACAGAGCAAGGCCGTCTCACATGGAGTTGGTTCTAGTGGTCCCGCCAAAACTGACATTGGCAATGTCATACGATTTTGATAAGTCGTTGTTGTTATATCGCGAGTACCCTCCTGACGCTAACCACGGGTTCGATGTTGAGCCAGCAGTGATTACAATTTTCGATGATGAGAGTGAGGAGAAGCTTTATGAATTCCGTACAACGAGTTTGCTATTGACGTTGCCAACACCGGATTTCTCCATGCCCTACAACGTTATAATTATGACATGCACTGTTTTGTCCTTGTCTTTTGGTACCCTCTTCAACATCTTGACCAAGAAGGTTGTTACCGAGGAAGAGTTTGAAGCCGTTGCAGCAAACACAAAGTTGGCCAAGTTGAAAAGGGCCATAAGATCAAAGGTACAGTATATAAAGTCGTTGAAAAATTAAGCGTGCGCTATATATAAATACTACTAATAATAAACAGAATCTAAAACGGGTCTTCGTATGGATCCTCTTCATCATAATCGTCGTCTTTCTCAAACTCGTACACAATCGCACCACCCGCTGCTCCTAACGACTCTTGGGCTTGCATGTATGGCAACTCGACTTGTTCTCTGGCCAACTTTTGTTTCGAACTGGTTGTCAAATTAAATGTCGTCAAATCCCTAAGCAAGCTTTCGTCTTCTTCGACGGTTTCCACGTCTTGCAGATCCTTCCAGATCTCATACTCGTGGGTGCGGCCGTTGATTCTGAGCTTATAGATCAACGAACGGCCCGATTTTCTTCTATAAGTAAGAACCACGTGGAATGTTTGGTCGTTGAGTTTGGAGTTGATAGGGAAGTTTAGTTTGCTGACTGCATCCTCTAGGTGTTCATCATCTATGGAGTCTGGAGTGATTGGATATAGTTCGTATATCGTGCTGGCGATATACGTCAACAAAGTCATGGTTGGGGGATAGTTAGGATACTTTGAAATAGGCACAGGTGTTTGCGTGTGATAAACTCCAAGGAGTGTGGTTGTGGGACCGACTAACTTCGCTACAAAGCTGGATATCTCGTAGCTTGGTATGTAGTTTAATGAATCGACAATGACCAACGTTTTCCCGTTTGATGCCCCTTTCAAAGCCAGAATTTTCTCAATTATTTGCTGACTGGATATACTCGAGCAGTCTACGAATTCACTCGCATAGTCTGGCCTGTTAATTGTTTCGAACGATACGTAGATTATGTTGTGGGAGTTAGGTGCAAGTCTATGAATGTACTCTTCAATGAGATAATATGCCGATTGGGTTAACGAATCCAAGATCAAATGAAACGAGGAGCCCTCCTTCAACGAGAGCAACCTTGTTAGCAACACCGTTGCGTTTTGAGAAGCAGTTGCAGACATTTGGGGAACTCGGTGCTCTTGTATTCAAGATGTTTAGGATAATCGATGACTTTGGCGCAACAAGTTTGGCGCGAAGGATTTTTTTTTTTTTTTAATCTGATAGCAAAGGGCTTGACCACAACTTGTGTCAGAGAACCACAACCACCCAAACATTACTCATCATGACGCCTCCGCAGGACAAGAAGAAGAGTCTAGCGGGTAACTACTCCATACCTGACTCTTTGAATGCCGAGCTACAGAAAGAATTCACTAAAGATGTGTCAAGCCCAATGGATAAGCTAAAGGACGACATCCTCAATCAAAACAGCTACAACAGGTTGAGGTTCCAGCGGGCCGTTGACTTGAATTTGGACGAGAAGAAGTCGTATAAACAAATCATGAATGAGCGGAATCTAGAGAGGGAAGAGTTTAGAGTGGAGAAGTTGATCAAGGAGAAACAGCAACAGGAGCCATCTCCGCTTGGTGAATCACGGAGAAGGAAGCAACGATGGGATGTGACGCCCGAAGAGTACAACAAGCAGAAGGAGCAGAAATTGGTTAGCAGATCTAGCTCGAAATTAGTTGAAGAGTTGGCTCGCAACAAGTTGCCCGTTGTCAATGGGATACCTTTGACAGACGAGATCTTGGACAAGATATTGCCTCCCGGGTACACCAAGGTTAGACAGCCACCAAACTTCCAGCAAAACGACGACACCATTCCTCCAGACGTGATTGAATCGACTACTTCAGAATACTATGTTCCACCGTCCAACGAATCTATCGGGGTGATAGCGTCGGGGGAGCTTCCAGCAGAAATATCTGGAGTCAAGGGATTGGATTTTTTCAAGGAAGAGGACATGAAACACTTTGGCAAGCTTGCAAAGCTCCATGGGAAACAAGATTTGTCTGACGATGAGCAGAAAGAGATTGGTGCTATGAAATTGATCTTGAAAGTCAAGAATGGGTCGCCTATTGTACGCAAACGTGCCATGAAAAAGTTAACCAGTAGTGCCATCAAGTTTGGCCCCAAGATATTGTTGAACCAGATACTCCCCGTGTTAATGGAACCCAACCTTGACCCCCAGGAAAGGCATTTGCTTGTTAGAGTTGTGGGCAGGGTCATTTACCAGCTAAACGATTCCATCCGTCCTTACACACATCAAGTACTCTCGGTTATCTCCCCCTTCTTGATTGATGAAGACCCCACGATAAGGTTGGAAACGAGGGAAATCATATCAAGTCTAACAAAAGCTGCTGGATTGGCAAACATTATCTCCACGTTGCGACCGGACCTCGACCATGTGGATGAGTATGTTAGAAATTTGACAGCAAGGATATTTGCCATCGTGGCCAACACTCTAGGATTGAAATCCTTCTTGCCGTTCTTGAAGGCAGTCGTGAAGTCAAAGAAAAACTGGACCGCCAGACACACAGGTATCAAAATAATCCAGCAGTTGTGTATCATGTTGGGCGAAGGGAACGGGTCCACGATCCTACCTTATCTTTCGACCTTGGTAGAGATCTTGATTCCTCCTATTAATGATGAAGCAACTCAGGTTAGAACAATCACCGCTCTCACGCTTGGTCAGTTGGCGGAGAACGTCTCGCCTTACGGTATCGAGTCCTTTGAACCAGTCTTGGAACCAATCTGGTTTGGCATTAGAAAACAGCGGGGCAAAGGGTTGGCCAGTTTCTTGAAATGCATTGGATCAATCATACCGTTGATGAGTCACGATGTGAACTATGAGGAGTATACCAATTATTACACAACGGAAGTAACAAGCATCATAGTGCGGGAGTTTGAGTCTCGGGATGAAGACATGAGAAAAACCATACTAAACATTATCCCGCGGTTGCCACTATCCAGAAAGCTAATACCTACTTATGAGAGCAAAGTCATTAAGCCGTTCTTGAAGGCCTTTTGGAACAGGAGGACAGCAACCGATTCAAGTAGAATCTCAAGGTTGGTCGTTGAAGCCACGAACCATTTGGCGATCCGGTTTGACTTCTTGGATATGTTGGACCACATTGTTTATTTCACCAAGGACAATAACGAGGAGTTGAGACGCTTGGCAATTGATGCGATTAATAAATTGATATCCAGTAACGAAGACGAATTGATCGGTATGGACTCCCAATTGGACAGAAAGCTAGTTGATGGTGTTCTCTACGCCTTCCAGAACCAGTCCATGCAGAACAAGATATACTTGACTTGTTTCGGGACCCTCGCTAGTGCATTAAACGTTAGGTTGAAACCTCATTTGAACTCAATCTTGAGTACAATCTTGTACCGGATGAAGAACAAGCTAGAGTACGTTCGACAACAAGCCTCAGATTTAATCACCATCATGGCTCCATATATCAAACAGTGTTCTGAAGATGATGATGAATTGTTAACCAAACTCATACTAATCCTATATGAATCGCTAGGCGAGGTATACCCGGAGGTTTTGGGGTCCATCATCACTGCCTTGTACGCGTGTCTTGATTCCATCGCCAAAGTCACATTGTATACCATGTCCAACCCATCCATCAACCAGATCTTGCCCACATTAACCCCAATATTAAAGAACCGACACGAGAAGGTCCAAGAGGCATGCATCAACCTAGTGGGGCTCATTGCCCGCAAGAACGCCGAGACCATAAACGCCAGAGAATGGATGCGTATTTGCTTTGACCTACTCGAGATGTTGAAAGCCCAACGCAAACGAATTCGAGTGGCGGCTAACCGCACCTTTGGGTACATTGCGCAAACCATCGGCCCACAGGACGTTATAGTCATGCTCTTGAGTAACTTGCGCGTGCAGGAACGTCAGCTCAGAGTGTGCACGGCAGTCGCCATGGGCATTGTCGCGGAGACGTGCTTGCCATTTACGGTGCTCCCGGCCATAATGAACGAGTACCGTACGCCAGAGAAGAATGTGCAGAACGGTGTTTTGAAAGCGATGAGTTTTATGTTTGAGTACTTGGACGGCAAGATCACCAAGGATTATTTGTTTGCTATTACACCGTTGCTTGAGGATGCGTTGACTGATCGAGATTTGGTGCATAGACAAACCGCGGCCACTGTTGTTTTCCACATTGCGTTAAACTGTATTGGGTTTACTAACAGCGATTACACCGATGTGTTTGTTCACTTTTTGAACTTGATCATGCCTAATATTTTTGAAACCTCTCCGCATGTGATTGCCAGGATCCTTGAGAGTATCGACGGATTGCGGTTGGTTATTGGCAACGGAATCTTTACAAACTACTTGTGGTCCGGGTTATTCCATCCTGCCAGGAAGGTGAGAACTCCGTACTGGAAGATCTATAACAGTGCATATGTGGAGTGTAACGATGCGTTGGTTCCGTACTATCCAAGAATAGAGGAGCTACCAGCCGGCGACGAAGATGTCGAGCAGGACTTGCGCTACAAGTTAGAAGAATTGGATTTATACTTGTGAGAGATTATTTTAATCTAATGCAATATACAACATAAACATTTAATTGATATCAAAGGCGATAGGCAAGCCAACATCTCGGAAACCGTAGTGGCGTCGCCCATTCTTTTCGTGCGCACCTCCTTCGCCCTTCTGCATATCCACCTCGTCTTCATCTTCCTCTTCATCCTCGTCCTCCTCTTCATCGTCATCCTCCTCCTCCTCCTCTTCTTCATCTTCGTCCTCATCGTCTTCACGGCCATGGCGGTCGCGAGAGAGGTTAGAGTTCTCGACTTCGTGGATGTATAGTCTGGTGACGTATCTCGTGACTTTTTGTGCTTGCAATTCCAAGATGTCTTCCACGTCGGACAAGTCGATCTCGTCATCTGAAGTGGATGGAGTGCCACTAGTGGAAACAACGCCCGGGTAGCAATCAATATAAATCTCGTTGTTTTCGCTGTTGTTAAACTGAGGTATTGACGCCATCCAGTTGGTTATTTTTTCCTTGTAGTTCATGTTTGGTGACTTTCTAGGATTCAAGTTGTTGTATATCTCCAAGTTCGATACCTGCAAATTGTTAGTTGTCGTTGTTGTACTGGTTTCATTCTTTATCTGCTGTGGAAGCAAGGAGTTGAACTGCGGTTGATTCGTAGGAACATTGTAACTGAGGTGAGGATGGTGGCTCGTTTCTTGGAGGTTTGGTTGTGTTGCAAGTGTAGTGTTGGCCCGTTTGGGGTTGTAGTCATTTGGCACGTATCTGGGAATTTGGTCACTATCCGAGCCCTGCTTGCCGTTGTATCCTTTCACGTAGATATATGCATCAGGGGAGAGGCCATAGCCCAAATGGATTCTATTGTTGGGATTGTTGGCAGTTGGGTTGAGGCTACTATAGTTGTATGATGGCGGGTAATTTAAACTTCTTGCAAGTTGCGGGTTCGGAGACGGGTTGCCTATTGAATTTGTCGTCGAGGCTATCACGGCGGCGATTGTATTGTTGGCGGATGTTGCAGTGGTGGTTGTATTGGTTGCTGCAGCTGCAGCAGCTGCTGTTGTTGATGATTGACTGTTTTTATTTGTCAAGGGGTGAAGAATGGAAAGACGACGCTTGCTTTTATCCTCCATTGTGTGGTGTATGTTTGCAGCTGGCCGAGCGGTGATCTTTCACAAATGACGATGGATTAGACGACTGTTTTCAATTGATTGATGTGTTGTTCAGTATGCTTGTGTAGGAACGAAAGTATCAAAAAAAAAAAAAAAGAACTGCAGTTGGTACTTATCACAAACGGTGGAGAGAAATAGGAGTAGCGGTGCAAAGAGAGAGACAGAGAGAGACTGCAAAAAAACAAAAGCGTGCGTATATGGTCGTGTGGGCTGGTATAATCTCATGACAAAGCCGCTCGTGACTTCTCGGGGGCTGCGCTCACTTAGCGCTAGCGGGATTTAAACAGACGAACAGAGTTTTCACGGGTTTGCAGGCAGAATAAGGTGGGAAGGGTCGGAGATGTTTCCCGCTTGCAACCAGGACCACAACAATCAACTGTGGATGCTTCGCGGCCCTGTTGGTTAAGCTCGTCAAAAGCACTTGCTAGGAATGCTGTGGGCGGGCGGGCACCTTTTTGCAAATCTATACACTCAATTCAATCCTAAAACTGTTTAAGGTTGGCTTGACAAAAGCAGCCGCCTGTTGTGGATAATTCATCCGTCATTTCGGATTATCCTTTGACCCCGGCCAGCCAATAGGATGCTGCGGTGTTGACGGTGTGTGGGAGAAGAGAGGAGGGGGGTGGACGATTCTGAGACGCGTCAAACAATACGCAGAGCAAATCATCAGAGTGAAATAAAAAACGGTCGTGCATTCGTCAGCAGTTCTACGTTAAGCGAGAGAAAAAAAAAAAGAGAGAGAGAACCTCGCACGATCGAAACGAATCAAATATCAGCTGCCCGTTTCGGCTTTTGTGTGTAATGCATATCATCTGTACCTTTCGCTTAATTTCTCTGACAGAGAATGAAGGAGCATGCACCGGTAAGTTTTATCACATTTTGATTCAAAACACGCGGGTAATTGGGCAGACCATGGCACGTGATAGGTGTTTAGGCGCGTGTGGCGGGAACTGGGCACACACACATACACCCACGCTATACGAAGAAGGAGAAAAAAGGCACTGCTTTTCTCTGTGGGTGCTGTGGGTGAGTGGGTGGGTGTGTCTGTGTGTACCTTTTTGGGTTGTGGCATGACCTAATCGGGAACACAATCATCCTTTTGTGAGTCACGGAAGATACGTAACTTTTGCGCACACACACACACACATATCACTCATCCACACACAATCTGGATTTTTCTTATTCTTGCTGTTGCTCTGGGGGTTGTGTGTCGCTGGCGATGTCGTGTAATAATAGGCTATTCTCTTCTTCTGATTTTCTACAAACTAATCATTATGTAAGAGGGAATTTGCCATTTTCAGTTTTGACGATAGGGAAAGACGAAAAAAAAAGAAAAAAGAAATACATTTCTCATTTGAAACTCTATCATGTGAGCGATTAAGGGGAGCCGGAGAAACGTGTTTTCCCACGGTTGGATGGGTGTTATCTTTGGTAGAGCGATATTGGTATGACAGTGGAGGAGGACATACCAGCCCCAGTAGCTGCAAAAAAAAGAGGGAAGCCGGTAGGGGGCCAGAAGCAGACATAGAGAGTAGTGACTTGAAGAGCAGGGGCAAAAACAGAACGTGTACACAAAAAAGGGATAATTATCCCGCATGTGGGTGCTAATCTACGGAACAAATATTTTTTCATTGAGACACGTCCCACAATTTTTCATTCTGTGATTTTCTGGTCATTGTGCAGAAAACTAAGTAAGCAAGAAAGAAAGAAAGAAAGAAGGAAGGAAAGGAAACAAGGAAATAATGTGTGCGTGTGTGTGTGTGTGTGATACGCAGAGATAAACTTTCTCTATGTACGCCGAATTTTTCAAATTTTTCATTCCTGTAAGTAAGCAAAAAAAGTTCAACAATTCAATCCCAAACACAAGAACCGAAAATCCTGAAAAAAAAAGTTACAACTCACATCTTTTTCTTTCAAATAGGGTATGGAATAGTATATAAAGGTCCTTGTTTCTCCCTTCCTTCCTCGTCCTTCCTCCCAAGTTCAAACCACTATAGTTTTCTCAACCACCAAGCAATTGTTTTGTTATCTTCCACAACTTTCGCCTCCCCCCGCAAACTCCACGCAGCAGCTGAAATATTTCATATCCCCAGCTACTCCCACAGTTCCCGCAAGCTAACCCAAAAGAAATCACAACAGACAGACGCTAGAACCGCAGCCATGGGTGACCCTCCATATCAAATTCAGAAGATCATGAACCACAAGAAGAAGAAGGGTGAAGTCTGGTTCCAGATTAAGTACGCTACTGGTAGTGTTGAATGGGTGCCTAGACCGATCTTGCAGCATTTGATTCCGGCTAATTATCTGCATTACGTCAAGCAACAACCAGACCTTAAGGGCTTATAAACGGAGTCTGTGTGTGTGTGTGTGTGTGCTGTTGATTTTAGTTATTGTTTTCCGTGCCAGTTTTTTCTTAATAGAGTGTCACATGTGACATTTTCCACGTGATATAGTATCCGTGATTTATATAGTATGTGATTTTTGTTTTGACGAAAGAAATGCTACCAATCTATAGATTATTTATTTTAGTACAGGTTTTTTGTTTTCCACTTTACGAAGCTAGTTTTTTTTTTAATCAGATCAAAAGATTTACGACAAGCAAGGGATGTGAAACTTGTCTACTTGTCAACGGGAGAATAGGGGGAAGAGAAGGACGGACACAGAAGGGAGGAAAAAAACTTTGACTGATATTGTCAAGGTGACCTCTGAAGAAAAAAAGTCTGAATAGGGATTAAGGGATTAGCAGGGAGAGAGAGAGAGAGAGAGAGAGAGAGAGAGAGACAGGCGGACGGGGAAAAAAAGTTGATCCCAAACTGGGACCAATTTGGTATGAAAATAATGAAACATCTCAGAGGTTTAAGGAGCATGTGGAAGTCGGGAGGACGTGGGAGAGAGACGTTGCGGGTGGGTGCTGTTTTTTGATGGGCCAGGAAACGGAGTTGTGCAGATGTAGTTGGGTTTTTTTTTTTCAGATGTAATTCGGAATTAATGCAGGCGGGGATTAAACCAATAAGCACCATGGAAGGACCGAGAAGGTTCTACCGTGGCAAGGAGATACAAAATATTGGTGGCATCCCGTGGTCAGGGGCCACAGTGTTTTCATTTCGGCCAGAAACATTAAAACGTTCGATCGCAGCTGATCGCAGTTGTTGGTGATGGGGGATATGGTATGATGCCCGCGATGCGGGATATTGCAGGATCCACAGTTGCGAAAACCCGCCACTGTTGTTGTAGTGGTGTCTAGTCCGTTGGGCTATACGACCGGAGGCAGGGAGGGCGAGAGAGAGAGAGAGAGAGAGAGAGAGAGAGAGAGAGAGAGAGAGAGAGAGGAGAGGATAGCCAGGGGGGAGGCGTGTAGGTTGTGAGTGTGATGTTGCACAGAGTACCCTGTTACAATTCTGAAACTCTAGTCAATGGGCTTTGAGTTGGAGCGCGCCAAAAGGCAATGCCGAATATGGGAATAATTTTCCCCAATCCCAGGGCTGGGCCTAGAAAACAAAACAATACCGCACCCACGGAGAGCCAGGAAAAACTTTAATGTGTCTTGTAGAATGTTCCGGAAATTAAGGTGCGGAACGGTTAGAAGAGAGAGAGAGAGAGAGAGAATTTTTTTTTCTGTTGCTCTGGCTCCCCTGATGCTGACTCACAATGTGACCTGCGGATGTGAAGTCCCGAGATAACGAGATAAGACTAGCTTTTTAGCGATACCGGATGAGTCAGTCCTCGCCATTGACGTGATTCATCGCGATGCCTATCTTTCGGACACCAGGAGCGAGCAGCGAGATAGAGGAACGAGGGGAACCCGAGCTTTGACAAAAGGGTGCACGTTTTGTGTGGGATAACCACTATTGGCTGGAGCACTAAAGTAGTTACAGCGTAGATGAATGAAAAAATTTTTCAGTCACAGTGGTTATCGCTAGAATGAGACCATCTGCTACAGTGGTTACCAATAGCTGATGATGGTTGATGGTGGTCTCGAGAAAGGTGTGGATGAAACGGTGTAGATGTCGGTAACCACCACAGCAGACGTAAACACGTGCTGGGGGATCATTTTGTGCAAGCCACACTACACACTTTTTTTGTTGTTTTTGCTTTCGAATTCCGGTGGCACCAAGAAAGGAATGGTACCACACCCAGCGCGAGAACCACCACCACCACCACCACCACCACCACCACCACAGTTTTTCTTGTTTGTGTTGTGTTGTGCGGTGCGAGTTGTGTCATAATATTTTTTGTTTTCTGTCTTTTCTTTTTTGCAACGTTTTTTTCTTTTTTGTTAGTCTATAAATACAAACTCTATTCTCCTCCCCCATGATTTTTTTGCTCTTTTCCTATCCCATACTTCAACCATCTATACACCACCACCACACACACAAGAAGCATCAGTACTTCACAAGTAACAATGGCATACAACAACTACACTGCTACTGCTAGCACCAGCACACAGCCAGCCGACACAGCATCATCATCATCATCATCATCCGCATCCTACTACGACGACGAGATATTCCAGATCAACTTGGATGATTCGGAGGAAGAGTCCACCCTTCTGAACACATCCACCAGCAACAGATCCTCGATAGCGTCGTTGCCCACTTCTCCATTGAATCTGCCTATATTATCCACGTCGCCATTACCGCAATTGGCCACGTCGCCATTGCTCTTACCACAGGCATACACCACTGCATCCGCAAGTTATAGAGCTGAACAAGAGAACAATACCTTTCTTTATGAGTGCTGCATCTGCAACAGAATAACAGACACGAACCACCAATGCAAGAAACCAGTCGAGGACTTGATGTCGCTGAATGATAAGCTGATCATCAACAACTACCAGAAGTGGTTGTACATTCAGTCGTGAGCTCGCTGGTAGAGTTTGGGCTTACGAATGTCTGTTCCTTGTCCTTTTTTCTTTATTATTCATCTTGGTTATTATTTGGTTCATCTGGTTTTGTTTTTTTGGGAGGGAGTTATATATTTCATAAACGTTTTTATTAAATACACATACATGTTATCATCATTTATAATTGCAAAGAAATATCTCTGTAGCGTTGTATGTAGCACGTTCTGTTTTTTTTTTTTTTTCTGGCTTTACGAGAGATAGGGTGATTTCTGATAAAGAAGCAAATAATATGAGCAACGGCACTGGTTAGGCTAGGGAGTCGCCCGTCTACCAGAATAACAGCTAGTTCTCTCTTACTGGCAGCACCCTCTACACACCGCTGGTTCATCCCCTAGGGGTTTCCACCAACCACAGTTTTTTTTTGGTGATTGTTGTTGGGCCACGCGCCGCACACAATTTCCCAAACGGGGAAGAAACGACAGCCAAAAAAAGAAAAGCAAGGGATTTATTATTACCGTTGGTCGGGTTTGCAGCTCAGACAGTCGAAAAAAAGCAAAAAACAAATTCGGCGAAGTGTCTGTGTGTGTGTCTGTGTGGATGTGCGTGTGTGGGTGGATGGGTGGATGGGTGGATGCTGTGGGTGTGTGCCTTCTTTTCCTTGCTGCCCCCCCTTGTCTTACTTAATCAGGGAAAAGGGAGCACTTTCAAAATAGGAGCGAAGGGGGTAGCCAGGTGTTGTGCAACCGGCTCAGTCTCCGTCTCATGTTTTGTTTCATGTTTAGCTTCGGGCACAGCACAGCACAGCACAGCACAACACACACAGGCGGTTCTAGAACAGAGCCACGAGAGGGTTTCTGGGTTATACGTACGGTGGTACCACTGGTTGTTTTGTATTTGTTTCGTTGTGGTAAGAACAACAACCACGGTGGCATGTCTCTCCACTTTCACTTGACTTGCGTGAAATTGGCCAACCCGGTGGTTGGATCGCAACCCAAAAAAATCCGGGGGGAGGGGGGCGTGAGGGGAGACCAAAGCGGGAGGCAGACACCGCGCGGGAACTACAACGAGGGCTGGGCGTAGAGCTGGGCGTAGAGGTCGACGTAGATGTGCGTGTGCGTGTGCGTGTGTTTGTGTTGGGAGAGAGGTCGTGGGTGTGGCGAAGGATAAGAAAAAAAAAATATTACGTAAGTCAAGTTGTCATTCATTTCTGTTCGGACTAGCGCAGGGTTGACAAACGCCGCTACTTCGTCTTCACTGTTCACACAATCGTCATCAGGTTTCCCTCTCCCTTGTCGTGGTGGTGGTGGTGGTGGTAGGCTTGGTCCTTTTTCCTTTTTGTCTTGAGGGATTATGCTTGGTTTGCTTAGCGGGTTGTGTCTTTCACAATCCCCTTTCAAAACTGATCGACCGTATGACGTAGCACTTACTCTTGTTCCCTCCTCATCCGGCATCCAACCTCCGTCTCCTTGTCCGTGTCCCGCGCCCAACCTCAGCCCAGCCCCCCAGCCCCCAGCCCCCCAGCTCCCCAGCCTCCTATTCTGTCGCGGGAAAATGTGACCTTGTGACTGTTTACAATTGCCGCGAAAACAGAAACACCGTGCGCTTTGCTTACGTGAGCAGAAAAGCAACTGAAGTGGACCAAGATTATAATACGCGGATACGCATGCCAGTAAGAGATAATACTAGCGTATTACTAACCTCCACGACAGTACGCTTCTTATTCGTATTACAACTGGACGGCAGTAAGAAGGAGACCCACCTTGTCTGTGTGTCTTGGGCCAGAGGCTGTTGGTGTTTTGAAAAACAGCCACGACGGCCGTTGCCCCTCTCCGTGTCATCCAGACAAGAATGACCTCACTAACCGGTTGAGTTACGGATAAAATTTTGATGCCCGTGGAACAAGTCCACAAACACTTTGACACTACCTCAGATTTGGTAGGGATCGATACCACTCCTTTGGCCAGATCGTTCCCGAAATGCAACTACCGGTGCTCCCCATATGTGCGCAATTTATACTCCGGAATATGCGCATGTGTGATGACGATGGGCAGGAGTTATAAATAGATCCAGTACTACATTAGCATAGACTTACCTTGATCCAGGGTATATTCTTGGCTGTGTTGCGGGAATGTAGGAGACCAAAGATACAGAAACGCCCAACGATTCGTCTGCCAGAGTATGCTTCAATTCTGCTTTCACTCCAAACTCGACCACAATTGCGCAATCCCCCTCCACAGTGTAAAACTCTAAGAAACCATCACATTTTATTCATAAACGATATAAACCAAAATTATAGACTAAAGCAAACAGAAAATAAATAACCCTCCCGGAGAACTAAACAGCCAACTTTGGCAAGACAAATCTGTCGGTATCGTTAGCCTGTGGGTCCTTTGGAGGCAACACGT
>JAJSEA010000474.1:0-16459 GCA_026724345.1 Candida sp. AC06 | reverse complement strand
CCATTGAAATGTCTGAGTTTGCTGGTGACTTTATGTTGGCCCACATTATCTTGTTCTGTCAATTGCCAATCTTGTTTATTCCATTGATTGACAGATGGCACTCGATGATGTTGTTCTGGTTGAAGCCATCCAGATTGATCAGACCACCAATTTATTCCTTGAAACAAGCCAGATTAAGAAAGAGAATGGTGAGAAAGTACTGTGTGTTGTATTTCGCCGTCTTGATTATGCTTGTCGTTATTATCGCTGCTCCAGCTGCTGCCTCTGGCCAAATTGCCGTTGACCAATTTGCCAACATTGGTGGCGCTGGATCTATCGCCAACGGTTTGTTCCAACCAAGAAACGTGTCTAACAACGATACTGGTGACAACGAACCAAAATCATACACATGGAGTTTCTTGACTACCCGTGCCACTGGTTCCACCAAGGGATACTCGACAAATCCATTTTAGAGAGGAGCTTTTCCCCCCATTGGGAAGAGCTTGATAGAAAAGTACGTCCTGTTCTTTTCCTTTCTTTACCATTATTAATTCAATCTGGTTCTTATTTTTGTATTGTTTTATCCATCCAATTCATTTACTCATTCATTCTTTCATTCATGAAAATATATTTTTAAGGGGGTTGTTTCAAAGTGTAACTTTATATTAGCTTTTTTTTTATTGATTATCATTATTATACTTATTATTATTATTATATACTACTTCAGATTTTTATATACTGTTTAAACTGCTTTTTTTTATATACTTATACATATACAAGTTTCTATTCGTTTTATACTACTTTGTGCATGGTTGTATCGGCTCATACTAAGCCAGGCGGACACAGCTGGCGAGACAGGGGGTTGAGAGAGAAAGGGAGATTTGTTTGTTTCGGATTCCATTTACAAACAACAGCGACAAAGAGAAAAAAAAACACCTAACACTTGAAGTGTCCCAGCTAGCCAACAACAAGGACAAGCTTTTCTTAGTTGTGGTCCATTTTGCTAAAACACAAACATCTTCAAACCATCCAATGAGTTTATTACGAGGTCACAAAGTTCCCAAATCATCCAAAATATTGCTAGGTCTCTTGGTCAGCATATCAGGACTATTATTCGTTCTCAAATACCAACAATACCGGAACCTACTTTTGACCAAGCCCCAGGAGCCCGTCAAATTCCATGACATCAAGGTTCCTTTCCTCCAATTGATTCCGCGCTCAACCATCTTCAACCCCTGGGTGTTAGTCCTGGCTATCTTTGCCGAGATCAGCATCCTCACGTTCCTCTTGTCCTTTGGCATCCTCTACGTGGGTACCAAGTTCACCGAGCGATTCTGGGGGTACCTCGAGGTCCTCAAGTTCATTGTCATTGTCGGGACAATCACCAACTTGGTCACGGTTGTGCTTGCGATCATCTCGAACATCATCAGGGAGGATGGCCGCAACATGGACACGCCACTCGGCGGAGGGATCTCGTACTACTTTGCGTTCCTCGTGGTGTTCAAGCAGTTGATCCCGGAGCACAACATCGTGTTGTTCCAGGGTTTGGTCAACTTCAGAGTCAAGCATGTCCCATTTGCGCTCCTCGTCACGTTCTCCGTGTGGTCGCTTGTGGTGTCTAGGTCAATGTACCCTGCGGTTCCCTCCGTGGCCAGTTTCTTTGTGTCGTTCGTGTACTTGCGGTTCTTCCAGTCGTTGAGCACCGAGCCCAACTTGCCACTCTCGACGAACGATGCCGCCAGTGGGTCCGTGATCACCGGGGACGCCTCGGACACGTTCCAGTTGATTGAGTTTTTCCCCACGGTCACGAAACCGGTCTTGACACCCGTGTTCAACCAGGTGTACGAGATCAGCGTGTTGTTGGGGATCGTGACTCCGTTCAATGATGAGTCGGTGGAGCAGAGTAATTTGAGGGCACAGAAGAGACAGGAGCAGGTGAACCAGAACCACAAGAACGTGGCTAATTCGGTCGCGGAGAGAAGAAGACAGGTTGCGTTGCAAGTGATTGAGGATAGAATTAACAAAGAAACTGCCGCTGCTGCCGCTGCTGCAGGTGGTGCAGGAAGCTCGGGAAGTAGAAGCTCTTGAACAGGGTCCTGAGGACCGTTGTGAATGAGACGGGGGTGGGTTGTCATTGTTACAGCGTACATACAAGTTTCATCTATTATGTAGTATATTTAAGTCATTCTGTGATATTTGTTTTGCTTGTTGTTTGTAGAGGGTTTTGCCACGTTTATGGTGGTGTAAAAATAGGTGAAGGTAAACAGGGGGTCGTGCGCGTGCGTTATACGGCTTCAGATACCGGGTCGTAATGGGGATGGAGGGTGGGTGTAATCTTGCAGCGCGAGGTTTTCAGTGTGGTAGTGCGATGGGTGGTGGTGGTAGGCGCCGCGGCGCTTTGTGATTTGTTCTCGACGGAGAATGGGAGGAAAATTTTTCTGTTGTGCGTAGTGCGTTCCAATCATCAACACGACAACAACAACAACAACAATCAATGGAATGAAATCAACAAATTTTCAATGCGTTCTTTTTTCTCTCTTTTCTATAAACAACCATCTAAAAAAAATTTTCTACCACCTAACACATCTGTCGTATATTTTTTTTTTTGAGTTTTGCTTATCTTTAGGAACTAGCCCGATTAGCAACTATCCCTCGGTCCCACCACCCTTGTCAAACCATGTTCAGCACTGGCAGTGGCTCAGGCACATTCAAGCCAAAATACGGCAAATCCAATACGTCATTCTTACCACTACCTGCCACTTTCCAGCGCATCAATCGCAAAACAAGATTACCCGTCATAATAGTGGCATTGTTGTTCATATGGTTCTTCTTTAACCCGCTTTCATTCCTCAACTACCTATTCTTCACATCTACGTCCAGCGGGAACTACCCGAAGAGCCACCCTTTGACGAGCAGACACACAATAGAAACGACATCAAAGTATATCTACCCGCCCATCGAACATGCTCCGTTGTTGAAACAATTGACGTCCAGGAAGCTATTTACAGAGCATCACGACAGAGATAGGACCAGAATAAGGTCGTTGAATGAGTTCGATGACGCAGACGCTGCCGTGCAGAAGCAGAAGGAAGATGAGGAGAACAAGAAACTGGACTTGGACAGAGCTAAGAATTTCTTCAAGAACCAAGATAAGATCGTGTTTGGTTCTTCATCGACTACAAACAGCCCGGAGTTGGTCATTGTCACTGCTGTTGACTTTGACAAGTATTCATTGGATGCATTGACAAAGATTGTCCAGAATAGGGTTGACTATGCACACTTGCAAAACTACGGGATCTATGTCAGATGGTACCAGGAGTTCTTGCCTTATTTTAACGAGTTTGATGCATTGAGAGACAAGGAAAAGTCCAAATGGGTTAGAGTTTTCTGTATGAAAGCAGCCATGTTTGCATTCCCCAACGCTAAGTGGTTCTGGTACTTGGACCAAGACGCGTTGATCATGAACATGAAGACCAACCTCGAAGAATACATGTTGGAGCCAAGTGCGTTGAGCTCCGTCATGTTGAAAGACCAATCCTTGATCCCACCAAATGGACTCATTAAAACATACAAGAACGCTAAAGCTGAATCAGTCCGATTCATCTTTGTTCAGTCCAACCAAAAAATTGAGACCAGCTCATTCTTAGTCAAGAACGATTACATCGGGAAGTCAATGATGGATATATGGGGCGATAACCTTTACTTGCAGTATCCAAACTTCCCATATGGGCCAGACTCGGCCTTGACACACATTTTGCAATGGCACCCCTTCATATTGAGCAAGACGACAATTGTCCCTACAAAGACTATAGGCGCCAGCCATGCATTCAAGGATGTGGGCAAGAATATGGTGTACGAGGATGGCGATTTACTTGCTCAATGGGACGATTGTCATAACCCAACAGAATGTGAAGGTATATTGGATATCTATTACAACAAGTTGAAAAAACCAAAGGCATAGACACAAAAGAAAGGAAACTGACGTTGTATAATTGGTTACTATATAGATGTCTCTTCAAAAAAAAAAAAACAAATGTATGTTGATTTTCTTTCCACGTATTGAAACTGCCCGTGTCTATATAATTTCTCTGTGTCTATTAAATAAAGAAGAAGGCCAATGCTTGGACAGCCACCAAACTCCAAGCAACGCCAGCTCTAGCGGAACCACTTGTGTCAACCCCATTCTTGACATACTTGTAGTTATCCAACGGTTGCGGAATGATATCGTTCTTGACCAAAGCCCTGAAATCCCACTCTGTAGCATCTTCAGTCTTCCAACACCAGAAGATCCACCCTTGCGAGTTCGTACTGTACTGGTACAACTGCATCTCGACGAACCGTCTATAGTCCTTCTTCTGTTGCTTAGTCCAGTCACCCACGCTTCTTGTGAACTCATCACAGCTGCCTACTCTATCGTTGGTGTATGGCGCCGTGCCTTCGTAGCGTGAGCCCAACCCAACCCCGTTCAACCAGTGTGCACAGTCAGTCAACGCCGCGGACCACTCCCCGATGATGGACCTCGTGGAGGAGTTGCCGATGGATGACGCGTAGTTCCTGATGTTGTCTAAATGGGTCGACACATTCAGCGCGATCTGGGACTCGGAAAACACTTCATAGTGGTGGTGGTCGATGATAATGTTCTGAAAGTCGGCAGTCTTCGTGACTGTCCTGTTGGTACCGTTGGCAGTGGACGTGATGTTGAGTTCTCCGTCCGCGATGAAATCATCCCAGTATCCAATGGGCTGGAACGCCTCCTGGAAGAAAATCGTGTTGTTGACGATCTGAATATCCCTGGCGTCATTATACGACTCAATATAGAAGTCCTTGAGCTTGTCCAAATCCGGGTTGAATGGCTCGTTAACCACCTCAATGCCAATAATCGTGTTACTGTAGTCCGTAGCGTACGTCCCAGTGCCGTACTTCTCGTAAATCTGCTGCAACACCTTATACGTATGATCAATATACTCCGTCTTGTTCTGCCATCCAGGGTACCCGAGATTCCTCAAACCCGAGTTATCAAAGCCGTTTTGGGTGTTTGGAACTCCATGCAAGTCAATCAACACCTTCAAGTCGTTATTCTTGGCCCACTCAATTGCCTTGTCGAGGTAGTCTTGGGCGCCAGACACGTACGGATCCCCGTCCATCTTCTCAAACGACCAGTATCCCACGGGGATCCTCACCATATTCAACCCATAGCTTCTAATCTCAGCAAAGTCGGACTCGTTGTACATCGACTCCCAGTGCTCCGTCAATCTGCGTGTGGCTTCATCCTCGCCGAGTTTCTCACAGTAGTGGTACTCGTCCACGGGGAGGTCGGCGTCGGTCTCGTTCGACAAGAGCGTGGCATTGAATAACGTGGGCGTGATGTAGGGCTCGAGCACGAGCCAGCCGCCGATACTCACTCCTTTATATTGGAAGTCGGTCAAGTTGGTCTGGATCACAGACGAGTTGAGTGCCGAGGCGTGGTGAAGAAATAGTATGCCTATTGCTAGGAGTAAACGAATGTAAGACGCCATGGTGCTTTTGTTGGGGCTTGCAAGGAAAAACGTGAACTGAACACGAGGTTCGTCTGGGAAGGGGGAATTCTTGTAACCCTTATGTAAGAGAGCGAAGAAAATTTCACAACAAAACAATACGGGCCACAAGGTTGTGGCTTGGCTCGGCACGCGGTGGGTGGGTCCTAAAGCTGAGACGAGATCGGAAATTAGTCCCACGCAAAACGCTGCTGGCGACAATGACGTAAGTATAGCAACGGCCATTCTAAACTGAGATATCTATTACAACCTGTTTTTTTTTTTAAATGGTGATACCTACCTTATAAACATGAATATATACAAATAAAGCGGAAGGGAAAGGAGACGAAACATTATTCAAAAATAAAAAAGAATGGAACGATTGCTTGGGTCCAAAAAACGAAAAGGGGGAAGCACAGAGTCGAGTTTCTATCAAGTACATTGGTCTTCTTCTTCTTCTTCTTCATCTTCTTGACTCATTCATTACTCTTTTATGTTTTTTTCGTTAATTACCTTGTTCGTGTGGTTATTTTCTTTTAATCTAAGTCTTCTTCAGTTGGTTTCAAGTCTTTGACAGTTGGAGCACCTTTGCTCAAGATACTAGACACCGAAGCAGGAGGGTAGACAGCAATCATCATGACGACCAATTCGTAGACATCTTCAGGGACGGTCTTCTGGTAGATGCCCAAGATGTCAGTTGGGTTAGGGTAGACGGCCAAAGCCTTGTAGAAGCATATAGCAGCTTCAACAGTGTCAGTCTTTGCCTTTTGTTCACCAACAGCAACTTGTTCCATGAAGAATGCTTCTCTTTCGGACAAGTCAGTTGGGATTGGGTTGGCTTCCAAGTCCTCTAACAATGCCTTCTTGACGGATTCTAATTTGTTCTGCTTGGATTCAGCCTCTTGCTTAGCCTTCAACTTCTTCTGCTTGACGTCTCTCTTTTTTAACGACTTTCTGAAGTCCGTGGAGTGTCTACGTTGGTAGTCAAAGTACACAGCGTAACCTGCAAGAGCAGCTGCAGCAACAGCAGTTATGGTTAATGCCTTGTTCATCGTGAATGTGGGTGGGCTATGTTGTGGGGGGGGAGAATAGGGTGGAAGGAACCTATTCGTGTTAGCGAATTTGGCAAATCCATTTTTCGGTTGCTTGATGGTAAAGCGAAAGACTGAAAATTTTTATCATTCTCTAGACTTCCCAATGAGGAAGTGAACGAAACTGGATGTTCACATCACTTGAGTGCCTTATTTTTCACGACTTTTTGATTGGGCGAGAAAACCAATCAAACCAGAACCAAAGCAAAAAAAAAAATCCCATAGATTGAAGAGCTACGTCCTCTCCTTGTCAACACCCACTTTCTACCACATAATGCAAGACCAAGTCGAAGTAGCTGAAGTCGTCCCGCTTCCAGACTCCAGATTCAAATACCCAAACCCATTAGCCAACTTCTCCCGAGGCATCGGCTACCCCAAATGGACGCCAATTGACACCCAGAAGGAAGTTGGCCAAATCGTCAGATTCGGTTTATACTCCACCGTCGGGGCCTACGCCTGGTTATACTTTTGGAAAAGAACCACATTCAAATTGCAATTGCCACTCTCCGTGATTGCCTTTTTCGGTATCGCTAGAGGTGTGCAGGACTCTGTGGCTAACATAAGAGAAACAAACGATTGCTGGAACATATTCTGGGGTTTGACTGCTGCAAACACAGTTGTGTTGAGTGCTGGATTCAAGAACATCCCTGCCAAGCACAAGGTCATCTCCGCTGCCTTCGGTGTCGCTGTCGCCACTGTCCTCGATAGAGCATACTGGGCCCAATCCACTAGTTCTCCAAGATTGGAAGCTAAGTATGAATTGGCCAACGAGAATGAAAAATTGCCAAAACAGCAGTTCTGGGACGTCTGGCAAAGAAGACCGGTTACCCAAACTGTTGAGGAATTGGGTGTCGGTAGAGGTATTTTCAAACCATAGAGAAAACCGGGCGGGATTATATGTACATTATTTATAAATATTCCAAAACAGAATACACAAGAAAACAAACCAAACGAATACATTAGTAGTATTACAACACACGTCTATATACAAGAACCACATTAGAATTCCAACTTACTTGAGCGCTTTAAATCCAGCAGGAATCTCTTTATTAGACTTCAACTTCCACAACTTCTTCTTAGTTTTCTTCGTAACATGCTCCACGAATATCTCCTCACAGTACTTCTTCCTCCATATTCTTATAAACGACGGGTCCCACAACTCACTAGCAATGCCCAAATCCTTACAGCACCTCATCAACGCATTACTCTTACACCCCTCCAACGCCGTTGTGATCTTATCCTCACCGCCAAAATAGTCCTGCTCGCCACGCGCAATACTCACCAACCTCCCATGACATATCAACCCATACTCACGGCTGATCTGTTTAGGCGTGATGAACGTCTCCGTGCGCGGAGCCAACCCCCAGCCACCGGGCCCAAACGCCTGGTTCAAGATTCGACGGTACTTGATCTCAGGAAGATACAACAACCCATCTGGCTTGATCTCGATGTCCTTCTCGTCTACGGGAGCTAACAAGATGGATGCGATCTCTTTCGAGAACGGCTGCGACCCGAGCCCGTGGAACGAGTCTGACCAGTTGATAGTGCCTGTGGAATTGAGAGGTGGGGCTTCCATGGGGGAGTCGTGGAATAAGGAACTGCCTTGGGGTTCTTGTTCTGGAACGTGCTCCGCATAGTCTTCTTCAGTTAGTTCTTCTCCAATCTCTGGTTCTTCAGATTCTACCAGCGTTGGGGAAGTGGCGGTTGCTGTTTTTGGCTTCATCACTGGACTAGCTTTCTTGTAGACACGACTATATGGCTTTGAAGTTGTTGCTTTTCTCGTGACAGTGACATAGCACCTAGCCAATGGAGCACGGGTTAATGTCAATCTTATTGGGTTTAACATGGTTGTTCTAGGATAGTGATACATCACAAAAGTCGTACTTTGGCTTGCAATTTTTCTTTTCGTTCTCTTTTTTTTTTCTACCCACACCGTGACAGTTCGGCATCGCTTCGGGGTCCCCATACACGGGACCCACGCGCACGCGGACGCGCAACACACCGCGATTGCGTCGAGGTTGACGTGTATCTATAGTATACTTCTATTTGAACTCTAAAAAAACAAGACAATATGGGCTACGTATTCTTATTCTGTGCGGCTTCTTTAGCATACTTGCGAGCAGGCATGTACTTGAACCTTCCAAAATACTCATAATCAAACAACGATTTTCTTAATGGTGTAGTCAATGCAAATTTTGCCGTCAAGTGGTTGTACTCATCGATTCCCTCAAGATTCAATATCAGATTCTCCAACGATTCGTCCAACATTACCCGCTTCTCAATCTCGTGCAAACCGGTAGCCTTCTGTGTCAAATAGTACTCTATAAGGATGTGTTTATTTGCTTCTAGCAATCTGAGCTTCGTGTCGAAATCCATGTTCTTCACCAACTCAATAATATTTGCCTGGCGTTGCTCATCTGTGGGCGACTCGTAGTCTTCGGCTTTGAATATGGGTAACAACTGTGATTCTTCGATCCACAACCTCATTGATGGCACGTAGTAGTAGCCTTGGAAGAAGTAGCTCGTGATACCGTTTTTGTATTCGTGCTTCAACATTGACATGATATCGTTTGGAACTAATACAGGGACACCGCCAAGCAGGGAGTATCTCAACGGGTTGATTTTTTCATAAGTCAACCAATGCTTTCTTCTATCCATATAAAGCTCAACCGGCTTCTCCTTGGACTTTTTCTCCTCGATGTAACTTTCATATTCCTTTGGTGGCTTCTCATCGTTGATTCCCACCCCCGTGATATCAATATAACTACCAGTGTCAATGTCGATGAATCTGGCATCAATATAGTTGTCTCTTCCTGGGACATTTCTATGATGAAGGAACGTCGAACAGTCAATCAAGTACTTGCCATACCCTTCCGTCAAATCTTCGATAACCAACGTCATGTTATAGTTAAGCGCCAAACGATTCAACTCGGACGACGGCATTTGAAGATCAATGTCGATATCATACGGGAACATCAAGCCATCCCAGTACCACGACAACAAAGGTCCATGGGCAATCCATGACACAATGCCTTTCGTCTCAGCGAATCTGAACCAGTTTCTCAACAACCTATCCAAAATGATCTGCTCACGGATTTCGAGCTGGGCAAAAGTCCAGCTGTCGTCTTTGAGGTACTTCATGGCGCCATTGAAGAATCTCCATTCATAATGCCAACCAGTATCGAGATTGATCTTGGTTTTCCTCAAAGTTGCCAACTTGTAGTAAGTTGGTTCGTTAGCGGCAGTGAAAGAGTTGCAGTACTTGAGACCTTTGTAGTGGTTGGATTCATGACGGGTTAGTTTATTAGCCCTGATGACATCTCCATCAAATGCCAATTCGTCGGTTATTGCCTTCTCGACATTCTCTAATCTTTCCTCGTATGCAGCGATTTGTCTATCAACGTCGGCTTGTCCATAGTGGAAGTACTCAGGAGCCAAATGTATCTGTCTCGTGATGCTGGAATCAGATTTGGTTTTGGTAATACTAGTCACGTTATGGACATCGTCAGCAAGATCAAGTGGGCGTGGTTCAACTATGGAAGTCAACTTCCTGAATTCTTCTTGCGGGTTGAACGCGATCAGCATTGTTGTGTCCAAATGGTTCGCGTCGATGCCACGGCGTGTCAAAAACCGCTCAAACAAGTCACCATCAACAATTCTTTCTCTTTTCTCAGCAATCTGAGCTTCATAAGTACCGTTTGGAGTCAAGAAGATGATAGATAATGGGTTTTCTTGATGTGTCAACAAGTAAGACTTCCCCTGCATGAGCACCGGCTTGTGGGTCGCTTTGTTCATTGGCGATTTGTTCACCACGAACCCAGGAAGCTGTTCTCTCCTGAAACCCAACTGCTCCAACTCTTCATCAGTGATATTGTTCAAGTTTTTGCAAAAGTCTGGGAATCTCGTCTTTTTGTTGGCGTACTTCTGCAACCATTCACACCCTAGTTTTTTGTCCATGGGTTTCGAAATCTCCTCGTTCAACGCTGTCAAATCGACCCAATCAGACCAGGCGAATGGCAACTTGATAAGATGGTCCTTATCTTTGTCGTTTTCGGGATTGAGTGTTTCCAACTGGTGTCGTAACTCATCCAAGTAGACTGCTAATGTGAATCTGGGCTCGTAGTACAACAAGGGGTTGTTTTGCCAAGTGGTTTGCCCCTCTTCACGTGGTGGTAAAAAATCTCCAGGATTCAAACTGACAGCAGGGTACTCCATCGTCGTGTTTGCCAACCAGTACTCATTATCCCTATTATCCTGCACCCTGCATAATAACCTCATGATCTTTTGCTGGGGAGACAACGAATCAGAGTCCTCTTTGCTGCCAAAGCCCAACTTCTGCTCAAAGTATGATTCGTAGCTAGCAGCATACTGGCCTGCCCCTAAATGCTCCAATACCGGGGTGTCAATTCTGCTGGTCTTGAGAAGATAGCATATGTTGAGGAACGCAACCGCAAGGAACACGTTTCGTAGAAGCTTGTAATCAGGCATTCTTTCTAGACAAGAATATATCAGATGCAAGTTGGTTGTTGTAAGTATGAAGTAGGTATTGATGGGTAACTATGTGGGGTGAAAGAAGCGAGTGTAAGATAGGTCCAACCAGCAAGGCTGATAACTTAGAGAAGAGGAAGAAGAAGTGGTCAATAGTTGTCTGGTCGTCAGTATATAAGAATTTTCACTGTCTAATCACTTGGATAGAAATTCTTTACGCGTTGTAATACAAATAGCTTCTCCCCTGATATAATAACATGTAACAACAATAACAACAACACCTCTCGATCGCCTTTTGGATGTTGGCTGCAACTTCATGCAAGTCGCTTTTGTTCCTTTTATTTTTGGAGATCGCGACTGCACATGAGTGACTGCGCAAGCTGTCTAGCCATTGTAGTTGACGTTACAGTAGCTTAATCAAACAATGGGTTATACGGGACTTCCCCGTAGATTAATAATAGTCGTACGAGCCCATCGACTTCAATATAGGTGTCGTGTGAGTCGTGTGACTTTGGTGACCGATATGCTTTTCCATTTTTTTTCTTGTTAAGCTTTTGCCTTGTTGATATTATAACTCATGGCCAAAGCATCTGAAAATTTTTCAGTGATGGTTGAATGAAGAGTGTGTTTGGTGTATTTTATTTAGTGAATCCCTGTCTTGTCAAGCTAAATTAGAAGTGCTTTGGCTGGTCTGGCGTCTTATTTCCCTTTTGGGACGATGACGACGGTGGTGTAGTGCTACGGCCATAGCAAAACACTACACCACCATGGACGGTTTCAATCATAGATAAGCACGGACAATGAAGTCCAATATCACCAGGCAGGAAGCGTGTCTGTTGTAAGATCAGCTCATCGATTATACTTTCTCTGGTACAAATTGGGTGTGGAGTCATCGCGCGGAGCGACGTCGCGGCGTAGTTTTTTTCTCTAACGACGCGAATCTGTGGCACCAAGTTGGAACCAGACAGATCGTATCAGTATTTCTGGGCATCGATATCGACTATTTACGACCAGAACATCTAAGCAAGAAGTCGCCGTTGGAGAAGAAGCCCTTTGGGTGAAATGTGAAGGGTCTAACTACATTCGTTGAATTTTTCAGTAACGTTTATGACATCTTGAGTGGTTTTGGTACTCAACCGTTCACATGTTTTCGAAGATTATTCGTAAAAACTTCGAATTAAAAGTTCTATAATTCTAAAAATAACATAGATATGACTTCATGCCAGCATCTTCTTTAGCAAAACAATCATCCAACAAAACTTAGAACAAACACAAAGGTTTACATCAAGAAAGTTTATGATCACGAAAGGCTATTTATTAACAAAAATAGACTAATAGACTAAAAGACGTATACACTAATAAAAAAACCCATTAACAAGAACGTATAAAAATTAACAAAAGCAAACAATTTAAAACCAATAATGTTTTCTTTCAGCTTATCTCAATCTGGTGCTCCCGTTTAATCAGTTTGGGTCAAGATACCACCCTTCAAGATGTTGGTGAACAAGGAGGCAGTATCGAAGATACCGTGGGTGATCAACTCGCTGGCCAAACCTTGGATGGTGTATTGGGTTCTCTTTTCAACTTCGATTGCTGTACTCTTGGTTGGGGCAACAACAGCAGAGTAAGCAACGGAGGCCATGAGGGTGGAAGCTAAGACGGAAGTGAATTTCATTGCGAATGGATGGAGGGTATAAGACGACGTGTGGAGTTTTGACTGACGAGAGAAGAAGTGAAAGAAGTGAATAAACTTTGCAGAGAAGAAAAAATCCCTGTTATTTATATAGATTTGGAAGGTAAATCAGGACATAAGGTTAGTTGTTTCCAACGCCCTACCTCCTTCCTGGTACAAGGAACGAAAATTGTGTTTTGTTGCAAAATGTTCCAAAAGAAATGAAAAGAAAGCACTATCGTGAATTGTGAGGATTTGCCATAAAAACAATCAAACAAAAAAAAAAAACAACGTATAGACACAAAGCGAACTAACCTATCATCATGCACTGACTAACATTTCTGTCCAGGCTCCTAATCGGTTTGGGTCAAAATACCACCTCTAGCGATGTTCCTGAAGAAGGTCAAGGTATCAAAGATACCGTGGGTAATCAACTCACTGGCCAACCCTTGCACCGTGTACTCGACTCTCTTGTCAACATAGACATCCGTACTCTTTGTTGGGGTAAGACCTGAAGCGACAGACAAAAGTAAGGTAACTGTGGTAGCAACGACGGTGAATTTCATGTTTTATAAATAGGGAATCTGTTATTGTTTGTGTATGGGGATCAGCTTTGAGCAGGAGAATTTGGTGGCTTAAAAGGAACGAAAAATCAGGGCTTTGAGGACTTTAATCGGGAATGTGCGTTCAATATATACCGTGCAATGGTTTGTAGGGGGAGGTAAGCTGAAACACTAAATGAGGGCCGTTTACTGTGGAGAACCCACCTTTGGCTTCCATTCATTGTAGTTTTCGCAGTGTTTGGGAATGGAGATTGGCGGCTGCCAAAAAAACAAACAACGATTCTCGATTTCGCATTGAAACACAAGACAAAAAAAAAAGAAAACCACACCTAACCACTCGTAATCAGCGTAAACGCCTTTCTAATTCACGAGCTACTATGCCTATTCCCACCTATTCCAACCATTGCCAAGAGTCAGGAACAGAAGTTGTATTGCTGTTTAAGTCACAGCATGTTATTTCTTGGAAGTGGGTTCCTATCGTCTCCAACACCCCGAAGCAGAAATAAATGTGTCAATCGCGAATGTCAATCCACATTCCGGCGCCAATCTCTTGCAACAAAAAATTCCACGCGAACCATTTTTGGAAGGATGGCCAATCATAGGGAGCTGAAACGTAATTTAGCTAATGAGGTATCAAAAGTTCGCAACAACATGGTCGATCAACAAGTGGAACATGCTTCTTGGCGTGGTATAAAGGTATTCTATTATCACCGAAAACAAAAAAATTCCCATCTTTTTCCGTCATGCCCTCTCGATATCCGTACCGAAAGAGAGGGAGGAGGAGGAGGAGGATGAGGGGGCGTTCCTAGTTACAACAGAATTTCAAGTCCCTAGGCATTCCCTTATTTGTTGAATGGATGCTGACATGACCCCTGGGAGTATACAAATGTTTCATCTCTTGATTACCGGATATATTTCTTCTTAGCTCCTCCGATATATCCATTTACATAGGGAAGGGCAATTTCAAGGGATGAAACAAGCCAGACGTTACAAGGGAACGTGAAGAAAAAAATAACTTGCTCCCGTCGATGTCACTTCCTTTGCATTGGGTTAGAAGTGGCGGCTAATGAACTCCTCTAAACTCTAAGCCAATTAGAATAAGCAGACTGACAAGGTTTTGAGGATCTAGTGCCCGTTACATTGGAATGGAGCAAAGGAGAGATAGCACACACATATCCCCAACTAAAGTCTAACTTTAACTCTGCAACGCAAAGAAATGGATCCATACTACATGAAAGGTTAAGACGCAACAAGCACATATAGTTTCCAGTTAGTGTTTTTGGTCTAAATTAGTCTTATACCCTAAGCCCGATATGTCATTCTGAGTAAAATTATGTATACCCATCGAGGGGGGGGGGGGGGTACTGCTGCAGGGGTTGCACGAAAAAAGTGAAAAAAATAGGGAAATAGTTGCGAAAAAACTCTATTTGCCATTAAGTCCTGCCCTCCCTACGTGGCACATACACACATTGCATAAAGAGAAATCCTAACCTTGCCACCAAGTCGTCGCTCTACATGACCAAACTCAATTGGTGACAGGAATACAAAAAAGAAGCATCCATTATAGTAAAAATACACAGATTTCATGAAAGGAAGAAAAAAGAAATATATTCATTTGTGCAGCAGTGAAAACTAAATTGCTCTCTCAAGCCTTGCCTAGACCTCCGACACCTTCATGTGCTAGTGCTTGAATATAATATAGAGCGCATGAATAATACCGGGGAAGTAACCCAAAATCGTAAGAATGACGTTGATCCAGAATTGTTTACCCAAACCGATCTCCATGAAAACACCCAAGGGTGGTAAAATGATAGCTCCGATGATTTTAAATATATCTGTGCAAGTGAAGGCCATTGTGTGATTTGTAGTAGTAGTTTTTTGTCGTTAAAGTAAAAGATACCTTGACTGGTTGGGGAGCAAAAAACAACAGACGAAAAATTCCACCCAGGCAATCGAATGGCCTTTTATAGTGGGAATTATTGCTCCTTCCTGAAAAAAAAAAAATAAAACAGAAAGGAACAGTCGACGACAGAAGGAATGTGTTCTATTTTTAAGATTGCTACGGCTTGATAGGTAGCTTGTTGCACGCTTTCACATAGATTTTTTTGTGACTTCAGTTGTCACGCACGACCGATTTACTTAGCCTCACATACAATGCGTGGGTGGATTCGCTGGTTGGTTGTGTGGTGGGCTGTCATTGTCTAGTCAAACCTGCAACATATGCCGAGAAGTGGCAATGGTTAAGAGCAGGCTGGATGACGAGCTGAACTGCGGCAAGTTATCAGCTCGCGTCTGATAGTCTAGCAAGACTCTATTCTCCGGGAACTCTTGGCAGAATCTCCACCAATGACGATACTATACTTTGCAAGATCGAAAGGTCAATTGCCGGTGTCTAGTCATGAAAATCACTGATACTACTAAGCCCAATTTTTTCATTTCAGTTGGGTGAAACGGCTAACTACCATTGCTTTAAAAAAAAAAAAACTGTTAACGTTTGACGGTACCTTTCCTTTTGTGCTGGCGCCCCCATTGTTTGCTATTGCTATCCCCGCTTAGGGTGGGACCGATATACCCTCCATGAAATTTTTTTTTTGTTGCTCGTTTGCTATCACGTCTTTTTGCTTCCTTACGACAAACACTGCCTTATTGCCGATTTGGGTCCAAGGAGACAGATTTCATGAACAAGAACGAACAACCTTTATTTGCCATACTCTAGTTGACATGTCTTTTCACGTTTCCAGCCTACATGTTTATCTGTCTTGCCAGTGAGTGGTTCACGTGATCGGCCACACGAGAGTCGTGCACCTAACCCAATACTACAAAAATTTTTCGTTTCCCTTAGAGAGTTGGTGAAAAAAAAAGATGAATCATCAGCGGTACAGACGACACACATAATCAACGGATAAACCTTTACTACCTTCCCCCCCTCATAGACTCATCCCTCGGCAGAATGTCTGACTTCCAATTACAAATATTGAAACTTGTGAACGACAACAGCGGTGTCATTGAAAACACCCTCAAGTCTCCCGAATTATCCAAGATAGATGCCAATACTTTACACGCCAACTTGACCTCCTTATGGGCCAAGGAAATGATTGTTTTCAGCAAGATTGAGATTGACAACTGGGTCTTGACCAAAGAAGCGCAAGAATA
>JAJSEA010000473.1:0-16505 GCA_026724345.1 Candida sp. AC06 | reverse complement strand
TGTGTAATAATAGTGAACCTTTGTGTAATAAATCTTCATGCAAGACTTGCATAATTCGAGCTTGGGAGTTCACGCGATGGAATTGTCGGTGTATTGTTTAGTGTTTAGTGCAGTTTGGGGTTAAACTGCAGCTGTTTATGCAGCTGTGCATAAAGTAAGATGTAGAGGGTGGAATTGTCCAGATGGTTTTGTGGTTGTGGTTGTGTGGGTCGTGTTATGCATAATTTCTTGAATGTTTTTGTTCATTCATGTAACCCCTAAACAAACAAACAAACAAACAATGGGCAGTCGTGGTTGGTTACACAAAGCACGGCGAGAGTTTCTTTTTGAATTTCTTTTTCTTTTTCATTTTGTTCTATTTCTTAGGGTTAGTGTAAGGCAGAGTAGAAACTAAGAGGAGCAGGAGGAGGAGGACGAGACAGCGTCTTGTGTAGAAAACTTTAAATACAAATAAAGATTCTAGTCAAACAGCATTTGGGCGGTTGAGTTACGTTAGGTTACTTTAGGTTAGGTTACGTAAAATATTCCAACCTGAGTTTTTTCTTTTCTGTCCTTCTGCCTTTGTTTTTTTTTTTTGTTGTTTGTACATTTGCTCTGACTCTCTGTGGGTTCAGTGAATAAGAGTGAATTAATATATATTATTTGTATTTCCTGCAATTTTTTCCTTTTCACTTTTTTGTCTTTTTATTTTGTTTTATTTCATTCTTTTGGTTTATTTCGTCTTCTTTCGTCAACATCTCCCACATCCTCATCTACTACCTTCTCACCCCCCCACACACATCCTCATCTCATATCTCACTATTATTGGTTTAGTGACTATTTTTCACATTTTCCACCTGCCTTCTCTCACACCCACCACCCGCAAAAATACCACCCGTGTTTGTCCTCCCTCTCAGCCACCCCACTCGGCATTATCGTCTCCTTCCCATTGGTCAATGATAATACCTTCTATAGCCGTCTGTTTCATCTTCTTGTGAATACTGTTGTTTATTTTATAGAAGATACCTACCTACCGACCTACCTACCTACCCATCCATCCATACAGACCCATTGTGTGTGCGTGAGTACTTCTGCGTGTGCGTGTGCGTGAAGAAAAAAAAAAAAAAGAAAGCCTAAGCTAAAAAAGAAAAAATAAAAGACTGTGCGTGTGCAACACACCAACAACTGAAAACCCCGGTGACAATTCTTTGGCTATTTTACCAAAAGCGGATATATAGCCACCTAACCCAACCTACACCCAACCATATCGTCACTTTTTACTTTAAAACCCTGTTGCATCCCTTACTATCACCATCATCTTCCAACAACTACAATCACCCACTTGCAGATTTCCATCCTAGACAATCCCCATCACCTCTCCCTCCATCATTCATTCGGAATTACATCATTTTCTTTTGTTCAATTAGATTTTGATCAGTCTTTGTCACGTCCTCCCTTTATCCTTTTGCTTTTCCACTAGTAAGAGTAGCACCTCGGAATTACCTGATTCGCATCACCGATCTCCCCCCCCCCCCACCACCACCACCAGCAGCAGCAGCAATCATAGCATTCCATACATTATACATCACACTCATTGTACATAATTGCAACAGAGCACAAGAAGCAAAATACAGTGCACAATTCCATACTTCCACACTTCCATATTTCCATATTTCCATTGGCTCATTATTTTCTTTTGTTGCACTTTGTCCCACAGAAGAAACCAACCATTACATTTAGATACAGTGCATCCCCATTCCACAAAACACCCATTAGCATAGAGTCCTCCACAACAACACAAGGGATTCTACCAATAACGAAAGAAGAGAGCTCAAAGAACAAAACTGAAGCAAGTACAAAGAGAAAAAAAAAATTTGCTTTCTTCCATTGGTGTTGTGTACTTAAAATTGGCAAGCTTTTTCTTATAACTGGCTGTACTTTTTCTTGAGTCTTCTTCTTTTTTTTAGCCAAAGGGGCCCTCTATCAACTACACAGTACCTTTTAGATTCCATTTGGGGGATTAGACTGACTGAAGCTATCACACTCAAACTATTGAAGTGGATTTTGTCAGCGGATATTACCTTCCGCCCCGTTTTGTTTTTTTTTTCTTTTGTCCCTTCGATACTAAACAAGAGAGTTTCTACCACCAGAGACAATCAACCACACTGTGAGAGACCCACTGCCACCACCGCAACACAGAGGGAGAAAGAGAGACAGAGAGACAGAGAGTCAGCAAAAAAAGGAAAAAGGACCTTTCTGAGGGACGAATATCACAACAACTATCTATCCCCCCGTCAAACAAATCACTGGGCCCACCCACCGACAGTTTTTAATAAGAAGCACTCGCTATTGAATTGGGAACTACAAAGAAGTCTCACTCAATCCCCGTATCTCCTTTTTGACTTTTTTTTTTCCGAATTGGTGTCTCTGGGACTTTTTCTTTTTGTTCTTGAGAAATGGATTCGGACAATAAACATCATGAACATGATCAGCCTACCGAGAATCCAGCCAAGAAACCAACTTTGCCGCCAATCCAACAGTTGACAAACGGTCAAGTCTTTGATCACAGGGTCTTGAGTCCTGAAACTCAGTTGAATAGTTCCTCGTCTACTGGCATACCGTTGCATACCTCGCCGTCTGAGGGTACTTTGTCGAGTACGAGTTTTTCAGACAGCCACCACCAACAACAACCACAACAACACCGCCCACATCAGCCTATACAGCATGTCCAGCCAATCCAGGCACCTCTACCGACTCAGCTACATCCTCCACAACTGTCTCGACTACTACCTATCCATGAGCAACAGCACCTGCAGTTTCAACAACATCACCAACTTCAGCAGCCACCACCACAACAACAATCGTTACAACACCCCCATGTTCATCAACAACCCCTACGGCAACTGGATTCACAACTACCTCCGACGTCCCCTTCGTCCATGAGCGCCTCATCATCCACAAAGCCAAAATTGATGAAAAAATATTTCTGTAAAATATGTTCCCAAGGGTTTACAAGAAAGCATAACATGGTCAGTCATGAATTGATCCATTCGTCCTTAAAGCCACATGTGTGCAAAGTGTGCAATTTACGCTTTAGAAGGATTCATGATTTGAAGAGACACGAGAAATTACACACAGGGGAAAAACCGTATGCGTGTTCCAAATGTTCAAGGAGATTTGCCAGACCTGATGCTTTAACTAGACACCAAAACTCGGCAAATGCATGCACTGGATTAAATGGCACTGCATTCAGAACTATGGTTGAAGGCGATGAACAAACGCGTAGGGAATCCGTTGATCACGGCGTGGCGCCACCAACCACCAGCGATGGATACGGATTAAAAAGAAACGCCAGCTTGAGTGGGGTAAATGAAGGTTCATCAGCTGATCACATCAACAAAAGACCCAGTGGATCAAGTACAGCACCAGCAAGACCAGCCACAAGTGAAGGAGGCTCAAATCCACGACCACCCTTGCCTGGACACTCAGTTTCACTACCCCAACATTTGCAACATGGCCAAGCTTCGTATCAGGATCAACATTCTAGAGTTCCCTTGCATCATTCCCATTCAACTCCAGTAGCCCCAGGACCAGGACCAGGACCAGGACCAGGACCACACCATCAACCACCACCCCCAGGATCAGGACAAGTACCGACACCAGGACATCCAGGCCAGCATTCACAGCATCCACAACAACAACAACGTTCTCCCCACCAACGAGGACAACAGCTGCCGCTTGCATCCCAATTACAACCGTTCCCACCTCATGGTCACGTTAGCCAAAGGTCTCCAACACTGGCCCCACCCCCTCCATTAAGTCATTCCCAGCCACCAGGTTCCGCTCCACCCCCAGTCCATCATCCACCTCACCATCTGCCATATCATCAACCCCAACAGCATCTAATTGGAGGAGGGGGAGGCGGGGCAGTTCGACCACCACCACCGATCCCAGGACAGCCACCACCTCCGGGCCAAGATCCCCACTATCCCTACATTCCTTATCCCCAGTACCCACCTCAAGGACCCCCATCATTGACAATTCCTAAATTTCAGCACCAACACGGAACTCCGTTTCAAGCACCCCTACCATCTGGCCAACACCCCCATCCCTCAACGCCAGGTAACCCGCAACACGCACATAGCGTCCCACCACCGCCACCACCGCCGCCGCATATGCCGCCGATCAGTGTTGGGTCCTCAACGCAGTCCGGGGAGGAATTTCAAAGAGGTGCTGTGACAGCTCCTCCAACAGCTGTCTCGAGTTCATACAGACCATTTTCCGTGCAACCTGGCCAGCAGGGATACCCATCGCCGTACTGCAGAGGAGCTCCACCACCACACCTGGCACCATCACCACCGGGAGCACAGGGACAGCAGCCATTACAGCAATATCAGGGAGGAAATAGCCAGAGTGGAAGTCCCAGTCAGCAGAAGATGATTAATGGGTATTTTGACCAACTGAGAGCTCCACCACCACCACAGCAGCAACATCCTGGATTGAGTCCAAGACAGCAACAGGTGTATGGACAACAGCCAGCGCCAGGAGGTCAGAGTGGGAAAGCGGAAAGTGGACCAGCTACGGGGGAACCAATCCAGGGACAAGATCAAGGACAGGGACAGCCACCACCGCCTGAGGGCCAGGGCCACGTGAACCAACAGGGCCAGTACATTCCATATTCAAGATACCAAGAGTTGTACAATTACACCCAGTCGTTACAGGATAGCTTGGCACAATTGAACAGTCGAATAAATAACCTTGAAAAGAAAGAAGAAGCCAAAGACCATCCCAAATAGTCCGAATTGGTCCAGTGGGGACGAGCGGCGTAAAGTTGACATCTCGGCTAGAGTTTCCACATACACATACGGCGCATGCTTTACATGATATATTTAATTATAGAAAAAAAGTTGATTTTATTTCTACACTACAACAGGGGGGGTTAATTTCTTTCATAATGCTTCTTTCTCCTTTATGTATTCTTGTATTAATAGTTTTCTTTTAAAAAACAAACCAAAAATCCGCACGACAGAGGGCAGTAATATATAATTAGTATTTAGATTATGTAACAGCGAACAAATTTTTAGATATCTCGTTTACGTCATAATTACCGTTGCTGAAATATCTAACGTATTGTGCATGCAAGTGGGAAGTGGGAAATGGGAAGTGTGTAATGTGTAATGGATATATGTAAGCGCATGCACATAGTGCATGAGACGCCATCGATCTTGTGTTACTTTTCTCATGTCTGTCTCCCTTTCTCCCGTTCACACTTTCTCAGTCTGGAGGTTTTTCGCATCCAAAAAAAAAAAATAAAAATAAATTGAAAGTTACACAAATTGGATCTCCGCAAGCAGTACTGGTGTGAAATGAAACGGAGTAGCAATGGAGAAGAAAGTTGTCGCCACAACGTGCCACTTCTCTCCCACTCCGAACTCCTCGTGGCCAATGTGGAATGCGCTGTGTGATTCATGCTTCGCCTTATGAAGTACTTTCCTCTTTTGGACCCACCTCTGTGTGTGTGTGTGTGTTTGGTTGCACGGGGGTTAGGTTTAGAAAGGGGTGCAATGACTCAACAGGCATCCCTTTGGCTTACTTACTCAGTATCACAGAACCCCGTAGAACTCTCCCATCGTGAGTGAGCACCCTCTTGCCATTGCCAGGCAGACAGCACATTGGGAGCTCGCATTTTGCATTCCGGAGTTTGGAATTGAATTTTTTTTTCTCTGTTCTTTTTTTTTTTGGGTTTTGGTTTAGGGTTAATTAATTTCAAAATCATGTTGCGTGGCTAATCTGTATCACTTCTTAAACCTTCTCCCTCTTTTTTTTTTTATACTTCATTTTAAGAAATTACACAGTTCCGCAAATTACATAGATGAACTACCTACCTACTGAGTAGGGTAGGCCAGCTCTGGCATAAATCCTAAACCTCATCTACCCGAATCATCACCCACCCACTCACTCACTCACTCACTCACTCACTCGCTCACTCATCGCTTTGATCACCAACACGAACCCCCAGTTGACTGAACAACCCACATACCTACCTATCTACCTCACCACTACTTCGTTTCTCCAAACACCGTCATAACTATCAATTCCTTCGATTTCATGGTTTGTAAACAAACGTTTTATTTCAAGGACCTTCACCGACAATTAAAAAAAAAAAAATAATAAATTTCGGCTACGGTAATTCGTTCATTCCACCATGGAAGTTTTAAATCCGGGGAGTGATAAAATCAGTCACGTGACTCGCTTCTAACCAATGGAGATAAGCCGAGCATAAAAAGGAAGCTTGATATCAATTAGCGAGGTGGCAACGACTGCTTTGGATATACGTTTGAGATGAAGGATGGGCATCACTCTTTTCTGGTTTAGAGTTTGTATTGTTGTTGGGTGCTTTGGTATTGTTTTCTTTTTCTCGGGGCAGGTTTCTTCTATTCCGGGTTGGTGAGTGCCCTGATATAGAGGTAGGGGTGGGGATGGGGGGGGGGGTAGGGAGTGCTCCTCGTGGAATGGGGGGATCAATCTGGATTAGTCCGTAGGGTTTTAGCTTATATATTGATATCCACGCTACCTGTTGGGTTATTTCTGGAAAGTGGTTGATGGAAACATCAATACTTGACAACAGGAGTTTGCACCCACCCACCCACACTGAGAGTGAGGTGACGTGAAATTTGGGGGAGAGTGTGTACCTGGTTACAAAACACGTGACTTAGTGTATTTTGCATTTGTGTGCCGCTGGACACTACCCTGTGATACTGCGTAATCACTTTTTGTAACTTCCTTTGCCCTCTCTCTCTCTCTCTCTCCCCCCTTATCACACATTAAACATACTAAAAAAAAAAGAGGACAGTCTACAACCCATACTCTACACTAGACACAATAAAAAGTTCCTGTTATTTCTAATAGAACAGACAAAGAGACAAAGAGACCCACCACCCACCCTAACACCCATCTATACAAGAAAAGAAGAGAGACCACACTAGCCATGTCTAACTCCAAAGCTGAATCCGCACTGGCCCACGCCAGATCAAGTGGTGATAAGGAGAACAACCACATTGAAGATGATCACGCAAAAATTGCCACCACTTCCCACGATGACGACGACCACCACGACACCACACTTTACGATTCCATCGTCGACATCCCGCCACCACCACCACCCCACGCCGGTCCCAAGGTTGTCCCTGCTGACGAGGACTGGTCCATTATCTCGTCCTCGTCCGATATCGATGATGAGAGATCAACCACCAGCTCGTTTGAGTACCAGCGTGGTGGCACCCTCAGTGACTGCAATACCAATAAAGATTCCTTGAAGGTTCCACGCCAGTTCATTATCGGATCGTCTGGTAAGGGCGCAGCGGGTGGTTTTGACGAACAGGAGACGTTGGAGGACGTTGAGAATCTTGAACATTCGCAGAATACGATCTCTACGCCTTCGGGATCTGCTTCTAGTTCGGGCTCGATCATAAGCAGCAGAGAAGGAGATGACGAGGAGGGCGACGAAGAGGATTTGATTGATGTTGATTCTAAGATCAAGTTTTTTGAGAATTTGAATGATTCGATTAAACAAAAGTCAAATCAATTCTATCATGACTTTGCAAAGGTTCATTTGGATAATTATATCAATGAACAACAACAACAACAGCAACAAGGGTGTGCTAGTAACAGTGCTACTACGTGTTCTGCTTCGTCATCGGTTGGATATGATATGGATGACACTATTGAGTTGTTGGCCGATGGTAGCAAAGTTATCATTGGTTCTCCAAACGACGTCAAGTCGCCATTGCTTCCAGAGAAACCAAAGGCAAAGAAGCCAAAGACCAAGAAGAATAAGAAGTTGTTGATTCGTGCCGTTGAAAAGTTGCAGGTTTTCTTGGAGGCCCATTCTGACTATCTCTACTACTATATTTTTGTTGCCATGATTGTCGGAATCATCCCCGCTTATTTCACCGTGAACTACCTTTTGTTTCCTAGACCAGTTAAACCAGTTAGTTCCATTGACAAGTTGGGTGAAGTCTGGAACAGCTTGTTGTATGAGGATGTCTCATCTGCCAGCATATTTGGCAAGAAGCAAAAGATCAACAAGTTGTTCAAGCTTGGTAATCTTGTTAAGGGCAAGATCGACCAAGAGGTGATCCCACAATTGAGTTTGTTTGTTGACAATATCAATATGTTCACGACAAACACACTCGTGCCACAATGTGTCCTGTTCTGGGCCAGAACCCAAGAGTTTGGTAAGTCGAGTCTGGACAATTTAGGCAAGTGGTGGACTGAGTATAGCACCGTGGGATTGAACAAGTTTGACGAGTTCAGCAAGATTGGCTACGCCAAGGCTGTGGAGTACCAAGCAGTAGGGTTGACCAAGATGGGTATCTTCTACAACACCACTAGCCTGTATTCCAAGATTTGGAGCAAGAACATAATAGCTGGTTCTAACGATGTTTACCACAATCTTAAAGTGATATTCAGGCAAGAAAGTGCGCACGCCAAGGTGTTGTCTAGGAGCTTTATTGAGAACATGAAAGTGTTTAATGAGTACCAGAAAGAGAAAGTTAGCAAAGGTTGGGGAGAATTGGTCAGCTTGTGGCATTCAGAAGCCCCCAAATTTAAAGCTACTTTAGACCATAACTCCGTGGAAATTTATAAAAACGGAAAGAAATTGTTCCAATCCGTGGTCGAGAAATTGACAACCTGATTATCCAATATACCCTACTACTCCTCCCCCACAAGTCTCTTTTCGTCCAACCTTAGATGTTAATACTAGTTCCAGTGTGTTCTTCCTTTTTTTTTTATTATTAGCGAGTTACCGTTCAACTGTTTTGTTTATTTCTGGTTTTTTCTTCTTCTTTTTTTTTATTTGATTATATGTTTGGATTTAGGAAATTTTATTATTGTATAGGTCTTTGATTATATTTTATTATTGTTATTGTTGCTACTTTGCCTTCCTGCCCCCCTATCTTCCCCTTTTTGCAGTCGAAGGGATTGTTTATAGGTGTAGTCACGTGAGTCGTGTCTGGCTGTCTAGAAAATTCTTGTTCCATTTGCGTGGAAATCATCAACGACTCAAACCCAACGAAGAAGAAGTTTTTTTTTTCCAGCATCAACAACCCAGACAACGCAAACAAAAAAAATCTTTACAACCAATCCCCCGATTTCATCCCTACACAGGTCACACATACCTATCCCCTTTTTCACACCCATTTGTTCTTGTTATTTTGTATATTTAATTCAGAAAAGTTGTATTATTTTAGTGTTCTAGAGATAGCCCACCTGAATATCCGTTATTATCACCACCACCACCACCACTACTACAAACCAGAGTTAAAGCAAGCAAGAACAGAAAAAGACCGCCATGGGTATTCCAAAATTCTTTAGATTCATCTCGGAGAGATGGCCATTGATTTCTCAATTAATAGACGAGAATCAAATCCCAGAGTTTGACAACTTGTACCTTGATATGAACTCGATTTTACACGCATGTACGCATTCCAACGACGACACGTTGACAAGACTCACGGACGACCAGATGTACAGCGCCATTTTCAACTACATCGACCACTTGTTCCAGATCATCAAGCCCAAAAAGACATTCTACATGGCTATTGACGGGGTGGCACCACGAGCCAAGATGAACCAGCAGAGAGCTCGTAGATTTAGAACCGCTTATGAAGCCGAAGAAAACTTGAAGAAGGCGATCCAGAACGGTGAAGTCATACCTAAGGAAGACCCGTTTGATTCGAATTCCATCACTCCCGGTACCGAGTTTATGAGCAAGTTGACGATAAATTTGAAATATTTCATTCACAAGAAGATCACCGAGGATTCGAATTGGGCAAACATTGACATTGTTTTGAGTGGACACGAGGTCCCTGGAGAAGGTGAGCATAAGATCATGGAGTATATTAGATCCGTGAGATCGCAGCCGGATTACAATCCAAACTTGAGACATTGTATTTATGGGTTGGATGCAGATTTAATCATGTTGAGTTTGGTTACCCATGATCCTCATTTTGCATTGTTGAGAGAAGAGGTTACTTTTGGTCCATCCAAGAAGAGTCTTGGAGACAAGGATTTGAATGACCAGAGGTTCTTCCTTTTGCATATATCTTTGTTGAGAGAGTACTTGAGCTTGGAGTTCCAGGACTTGGAGAACCAGTTGAAGTTTGAGTACAATTTCGAAAGAGTATTGGACGATTTCATTTTGATTATGTACGTTATTGGTAACGATTTCTTGCCCAACTTGCCCGATTTGTTTATAAATAAAGGGGCTTTCCCATTGTTGATTGCCGTTATCAAGCAAACCTTGTTGGACAGTGATGGCTATATCAATGAGAATGGTAAGATCAATTTGAGAAGATTGAACATTTATTTCAAGAAGTTATCCAATTTTGAGTTTGAGAACTTTGAAAAGAAAGAAGTTGATGTTGAATGGTTTAACAAGAAGTTGAACGATGTTTCAATTTCTGGGGAGAAGAAACGTCAACAATTGGGCAAGTTGATTATCTTGAAGGACCAAAAGAAGTTGGTGGGGTTCATCAAGCCTTGGCTTATGGAATGGGCCTCCCAGCCAATTGAAGAATTGTTGACTTTGGAGAATGAAGGCAAGTTGCCAACTTTACCATTGAACAAGGAAGACGTTGAGAACAATTTGGATTTCATCAAGGAATTTGCCTTGCAAGCTGGATTCTTGATTATACATTCCAAGGCTAACGACACTTATGAAGCCAAGATTGATGTTGATGGTATAACGCCAACCGAAACTGAAGAAGAGCGCGACGACAGGATAAGCGAGTTGAGAAAAACTATCAAGGAGTACCAGTCAGCCGAGTTGATTGAAAGTGAAGAGGTCTTGAACGAAACTAAGAATGTGTATTCCCTGAAGTTTGAAGACTGGAAAGAGAATTACTACAAGAGCAAGTTGCATTTCTCGATCAAGGACGACAAGGAGGAATTGTTGAAGTTGACAACCCATTACGTTGAAGGTTTGCAATGGGTTTTGTATTATTACTACCGTGGTGTCCCGTCTTGGAACTGGTTCTACAAGTACCACTATGCACCAAGAATCTCCGACATTTCCCTTGGGTTGGAGTACTTGATTGACAACAATATGGATTTGACATTTGAGAAATCTCACCCATTCAAACCATTTGAACAATTAATGGCTGTATTGCCAGCAAGATCAAGAAAATTGATGCCATTGGTTTACCGTCCTTTAATGACTGACGAGAAGTCGCCAATTATAAATTTCTACCCGCACGAAGTTGACATCGATATGAACGGTAAAACCGCAAGTTGGGAAGCTGTGGTGTTGTTGGACTTTGTTGATGAAAAGAAGTTGATTGATGTGTTGAAACCAATTGAAGAGAAGTTGACTCCAGACGAAACTGCCAGAAACTCTTATGGTTATCCAATCAAGTTCATTCACAACCCGCAAATCGATCACGTGTACCCAACCTCCTTGCCAGGGTTCTTCCCCGACCTCGAGCACGACAAGTGTTATGAAGAAGAGTTTGTCTTGCCAGAAATTGAAAACTTGAAGATTGGATTGATTGATGGAGCCAAAACCGGATTGGATTTGTTAGCTGGGTTCCCTACTTTAGACTCCGTTCCATTTACATCCGAATTGGCTCTTAATGACGTCAAGGTTTTCAACTTCCCGTCAAGATCGGAGTCCATGATTTTGAACGTTGAGAATGTTTGGGCTGATTTGACTGTTGCTCAATTTGCTCAGCAGTTCATGAACAAGTTGGTTTACTCGAAGTGGCCATTCTTGAGAGAATGTAGAGTTGTTAGAGTTATGGATAACGAGACCAAGTACGAGTCGTACAGAACCGAAACGGGATTGAAGAAGGTTGTTGGCACCGAAGCAACTGCCGATGACAGAAAGCAATTTAGATCAGACGTGTCTTCGCTTAGAGTTTCCTACGACAAGCAAAAGGGTGTCAAGTTGGGAGCTGTCGATACTTTGGTCTATGTCAAACCAGTGAGTGGGTTGATCAGAAACCAAAAAGGTGCCTACGTCAAGACCTATGCTAAGGAGGAAGAGGTTTATCCAATCCAGTTGATTGTCAAGGAAGTCATCAACAAGGATGAAAGATATGCTTCGAGACCAGCATTGCCAATCGACCAAGAGTTCCCACTTGACTCGCAAGTTGTGTTCTTGGGTGACATGGCGTACGGATCTCCAGCTAAAGTTGTTGGATTCAGCGATGACAAGAGAAAGTTGAACATCAAGATCTTCAAGATCCAATCGACTGCCGAGCCAAATATTGGTAAGAGAAGATTGGCCATTGAAAACAAGGAAATCACTTACTATCCATCTTTCGAAGTTAGCAAGACGTTGAAGATCAGTCCTTATTTGTTGTCCAGAATCACCAGTCAGTTTATGGTGAAGGACGGCAAGCAAAACGTCAACATTGGTTTAGAATTGAAGTTTGAAAGTAAGAGACAGAAGGTTTTAGGATACACGAAGAAGCTGGCCAATGGCAGATTCTGGGAATTTTCACCACTTGCAGTCAACTTGATCAACAAGTACAAGACCAAATTCCCCAACTTGTTCAAGAACTTGCAGAATGTTGGACAGAACATTCCTGATGTTGCCGAAATTCTGGACAAGGCTGAGATCAAGGAGGTCAAGTCATGGTTGAAAGAAGTCAAGAGTGACTTGATCCCAGTTTCGTTAGAAAGTGAATCTTTCACCAAGTTCAGTTACCAGGCCATTGAACAGTACATGGATACTTATATCTTGAACCAAGTCCCAACCATCAACAAGGACATTCGTGGTGTTCCAAGAGACGCCATTTTGAATGCTGGTGAGTCGTACCAATTGTTGAGTGATCAAAGATTCGAGTTGGGTGACAGAGTTGTTTATGTTCAAGATTTCGGTAAAGTTCCAATTTTATCTAAGGGTACGGTGGCTTCGATTTTGACAGTCGGCAGTAAGACCTCCTTAGGTGTCATCTTCGATGAGCCTTTGTTGAGTGGTAACAACATGGGCGGTAAGTTGAACAGCAGCCGTGGGTTGGTTATTGATTCTTCATTGGTTTTGAACTTGAGCAACAAGCAATTTGTTTACCATTCCCAAGCTTCTAAGAACAGAAAGAAGTTGACTGAAGAAGAAAAGATTGCCAAGATCAAGGCATTCGAAGCCAAGAAAGCTGCCCAACACCAAAAGAAGCAGCCAAGACAGCAACAACAGCAACTGCCTGCACCAGCTCAACAACCACAACAGGCTGTGTCTAAGCAACCAGTTGAGGCAAAGAGAGACGAAGCTTCTCCTACTGAACCACATAAACATCAAAAGGGTTCTAACGAGTTGTTATCGTTGTTGAGAAAGAAACTGGATGGTGACAAGAAGAGTGGTGAATCCGAAGACAAATCAGCCAAGGATGACAAGCCACAAGAGGACGAAAGAGTTGATCCAAATGCAATCAAGCAGATTTATGGACGCATCTACTCGAATGTTATGAACCAAGGCAGTGGTGTTCCAATGCCCCCACCACAAGGTTTACCTCCACCAGGTGTCCCAATTCCTTATGGTATTCCAGGGCAACCGCCATTCCCACCACATCCAGGTTTCATGCCGGTTGGTAACCCAATGCCTCCAAACTTCTATGGTCAAGCATACCCACCACAAGCATACCAACAACCTATCCCACCATCACAACAACAACAGCAACAGCAACACGCTCCACAACCTGTTACTGAGCAGCACGCGCAGGACCCGGAAAACGGTAACTCTGAAAAGAAAACTAACGGTCGTGGTGGACACAGAGGTGGTCAAAGAGGTGGAAACAGAGGCAGAGGTCACTCAAGAGGTAACAGAGGTGGTCCAAGAGGTGGACACAGAGGTGGTAAGTCGGAACAACCAGCAGCTGCTATTGAAAAACAAGAATCCTAAATTTTTTTTTTTTTTACATCTGTGTATAGATCAACTTTTCTGTATCCATTAATAACTATGTACATGCACTTGTAATCCTATCCTATTCCTTCGACGACGTCACCACCGTCGCATCTTTCTCCTTTGGTTGATTCTCCAGACTGTGTTTCTTACCAATCTCAACATGTTTCTCACCGGGCAAATTCACCAAGCCCAAGCTTTCCCAATCCGACTTGTCCATGAGCTGGTTATCCATACGACACTTCAAGTACTGCTTAGCCAAAATGCGGCAATTGGGCGCGTTCTTGTTCTCGGTGAACTTCATGCACTTCAAGTAGCTCTCCATGAACGACTTGCACTCGCCGTCGTGGTCGAGCGGGAAGGAGCCGCGCTCGGGTGGTGTAGGTGTCCATTTTCGGAAGTTTCCGGCTAGGTAAGGGGAGTATGTGTTAGTAATGAGATGTGGATGGGGTAGGGATGAGGGGTTACGTACCTGGTGATCCTGTGGACATTTTTGTATGTTTGATGATTGATGGTGTAACGGAGTTTGAATAATGATGTGATTATTTTTTCCAGGTGAGATTTTTCACTACTCGACCGCATTGGCAGGACAGGTCAATTGGTAGTAGACACACAGATGAAAGTCACTGTGGTTATTTAGAGGTGGGATACATGGATTCTACAGTTTGATGAGTTAGTTCTAGCTAATGTAAAACGTGATAATATATATATATTCATGACGTGCATTAAACAGATAGATAAACGAAGTTTACCGCTAGACAAGTGTATAAGTTAGTAATAAACGAGAGCGCTCATAATTTGCGAGTCACATTTGGCCAATTGACAATAGATGAAACCTCTATGACCTCCGATTACGTACTTCACAAAATTGAAATGAACTTGAAAATCGTCAACATTCATAAAAAAATAGGAACAGAAAGAGAGTATTCAAGATTGTTGGATTCGTTGTTCTTCTCTCTTTCTTTTTTTGTATCCTTGCCATTTGCACAGGACGTGCACATGAGAAGAATCTTTAATTTCTGTCACGATGCACACGACCCATCCACTATCATGATACACGTCTACACCCAAGCCAACTTGACATCCCTCTAGATTTCTTAACCAAGGGCTCAAACAACTCTCACCCTAGCACCTTTGAACCTCACATGTGGACTAAGACGCGTGTTAGCAATATAAACAACACATTGCTCTAAACGCCGACGCTAGCCAATCTCTGACATAGCGCCTGCTCTTCAACCACAGTGGATCTTCCACTGGAGTCCAACGGTTGCGTGGGGTGCTAAAGAAGAAGGGGAGGAGTAATCAGCGGTTTTAGTTATCTGGAGTTAAGTGTGTATTCTGTAGTTGGCAATGTTCAAGAGCGCTTCTTTGCCTTCTATCTTTGGTGTGCACATGGTAGCGTCAGACAAAGAAAAGAGACAGCATAGAGAAAAAAAAAAAAACAAAAGGTGGGGAAATTGTCTGGTGTTCCTAGTTTTGCCGATGACAATGCAACAACCGCTCTTATGACAATTGTACCCTCCAGCTACTCCTCACTTGCAGATCGGGTGCTGTCTTTTTTGTACTTTTCTCGGGAAGCCGGTGAGATCACCAGAGTTGGGTTCTTGCTAGAAATCTCTGGCTGAGACGTGTAAAAATACAACGTTACTTGATGGATTGCAGTAGACAGGTGAGTCACATGGAGGAGAGTCACATGGAAATTACACCGGTTTCTTTTTTGCTTGTGTGTGGAAGTGTGTCCAGTGGCACGGAAAATTTTTCTCTGTGTGGTTGTGATGTGTTGCGTTTTGTAGCTTCTGTGTTTGTGTTTCGGGTGGGATTTCTTTTCTTTTCTTTTCTTCTGCGACGCTTGGGGAGAAAATGTCGTCTGGCAGAAGACGCATCTTCCCAAGTGTGCTCGGCCCAAAGGATTAACAACCGATGCTGTAGATACACCACAGATTATTGGTGATGTGTATGGGGAGATGGTGGTCTCTGCTCCGGGGATTACTTGAGGTATCACGATAAGATAGTGTCAAAGTATGGGTTGCAAAATATTATCACCAGAGACAGCTGTGCAGCACATCCTGTGGTTGATAACCAAACCCACCAGTGGTTGTAAAAAAAAAAAAGAAGATGCTAAACGCAGACAACAGGCTTTTTTGGTTTAACTTTCACGCTTACTCTTACAACCAACATCTTTCTTCCTTCTTCTTCATTGGTTAAAGTCAATTCACTTATAAGACTAGGTAGTCAACCCCCCCCCCCCCCCCCCCACTCACACACGTCTAGTTCAACATCTACCACTCGAGTCTCTACTACCGCGTCACTCATAAGCCACACTACTACAGACCACTTTGCAACCAACCGCATAGCTCGTGTCATACCTCGACCCAACTGCCAAACACAATCAATACCCAAACTACTAGACCACTAACCGCCCCCATCCAGCGGCCCACCACCTCGAACAACCTTGATCTCGATCTCCCCCCCCCCCCCCCCACCCATCTTGTTGTTGTTGTTTTAAGCTCACACGACATTTGGGCGACATTTTGCCTGGCTGAAAGAATTTTTCCTTTTTTCCTTTTTTTCTTTTTGTCGCAGCAGTTGAGTTGCCCCGTTAGCGCTTGAATTTCTTTTACCT
>JAJSEA010000472.1:0-16543 GCA_026724345.1 Candida sp. AC06 | reverse complement strand
AATTCTTTGGCACTTGCACCACCCAAGTTCTTGGTACCAGCAGCAATTAATGAGGTCTTTCCTGATAATGACATTGTCGATTGTAGATTGTAGATTGTAGATTGGAGTCAATTGATTGATTGATGAAGAATAAAAAAAGTAGAATTGATCACATTGCTGGGATCTTTCACCCTTCTTTTATAGTTGTCCAGGGATGACGTTCTTCAAGGGATGAAGATCAAAGCAACCGTGTCTCCGTATCTTTATTTTCCCTTCTGACAAACACCTTAGGGATTTTGTTGTTGGTGTAAGGGTGTAGTCCGCCAACCGCACTCCACACTTCATTCTTCCGGCTTTACTATGGACAAAACAACGGCCCTTCATCCCAATTGGGAAACTCAGTAGTTATTGGTCGTTTCATCTGACTGTATGCAGGAGAGGGTTTTTCTTCTGCTTCATGGAATTTGCAACTCCATAGAACAGACGTCAATCGTGTTCGGTCCAGCGATGTTTAACTACTGCGGTGGTGTTTAACACAGTTGTGGATCCTTGGCATCCCTTACCGTGCTTTGATATCGGCCGATTGAGCTATTCCCGCTGTTTTGCTGTAGCTGGCATGTTTTGCCCCTTTTATTAGTGACGTCGAACGTTGGGAGTAAAACGTTTCACTTCTTTGCATTTTGACGGCCGAGTTACATCAAGGGATTCGGAATATTTCTATTCTTGGAAATATGTTTCGTCTATTTGCGGATTCTATACTCTACTGAAGGTGACCTGACTCTTTGACAACCTCCCAGTCTCTTCAAAATATCGGCAAGGACTGTAAATACCTATCCGTTTCTTCAATGAAGCGGCCGTTGTTGATCTTGCTGTACTCGCCACTCTCGGTAAACTCCACCGGCAGCAAGCCGTTCTCCACCACGTACTTGATGAAGTAGTTCAGATAGAGCTCGAACAACACCGAGCTCAACTCGTCGACCTCGACGTTCGTAATCAATATGAACTTGAAATTGCTCAAGGACTCCCAGAAATGCACCTTTAGCTGGCCAAAGTTGAACGACTTCAATTCGTTAATGGATGACTCGGTGACTAGTTTGTTCGATATCGTCTTTAACGAATATAGTATCCCAAACAAAAGCTTCGAGCTGTTGGAGTCGTTGTTCTTGTTGATCTGGCCCGGGATGGTGTCTGACGTGCCTGACGACGAAGACGAGGACGTGGCGCCGGTGTGTGCGTACTCTCTGTTGTATATACAGTTGCAGTGACGGTCAAATATGAAGAAGGAATGGATAGTCATGTTGAATGAAGGAGTGTCTAGGTAGGTTTGGCAACACTCCTGAATCAACAGTCAAGCTGCTGTGACTGTTTTTTTTGGCTTGTTTGTTCGCTTGGTTGGCGTCGTGCACAGTTTACAATTATTGTCCCGTGCGTGCGCCGCTGTTATCGTGGCGTCCGGTCCTAGGGCTCACAGTTCTCACGCTCCTCGGGGCATGTGTTTGAAGTCACATGGCACATGGGCGTGGGTACATGAATGTAGAGAAAAGTTCGTATTCACTTTGGCCGCCCGGGGTATTGGTTTCTCCGAGCAAGGAGTTTCTCGAGTCTAGACCTGTGTTCCCAACCTTTTTTTTTTTATTTGATATCGCAGAACGACCTGCCTTTGCTGCTTCACCACCACCACCGCCACCTGGAAGAGATCAGAGCGCATCAGTCCCCCGCCTTATCTCAGTTAGGCTAGTGCCACTTGTCATTCCCGCGGATTACTAAAATTAGTGTTATCGGTGGTGTTTATCTTTACTCAAAGAGAACAAGTGTGTGTGTATGTGTGGTTGTGGGTTGTAGGTTGTGGGATGTAGGTTGTGTGGGTGGCCAAGGGCTACACAAAAGGTCGCGGAAATGCAAGCATTAAAAATATGACGCGACTACAACATTAGCCTAACCCACCCACAACAACCCGGCCAAGGTAACAGAACACAACAGATAGCAGATAATAAGACCACTTTTATTGGTGGTGGTGGTGGGGGGCGGGCAACCAATCATGTGTAGAGGGTACCTCATAAGAACAGTAGAGTGTAATTCCACACGACCCCAGCTGTCGCCCTATTCTGTCTTTTTTCTATGGCCGCCCACCACGGTGAATTTGCACGCACAAAAGGGCAACACAAAAAAGAAAGAAAGAAAGAAAGCAAACTCTCTTTTTTTTGGTTTATTGTTTAGGAGGAGCAGACAGAAAGAAAAAACAATCATTTACAACTACGACTAGCCATAAAAAAATAAAAGAAACCTATTACAAAATCAAATCAAACAAACTACCATTATCACAGTACAGTCTCACACGAAACCTATTCTCACTTATTTATTATCCCCCCCTTCACTACATCTTCAGTCTCAACTACCACAACCACCACCCCCTTTGTAATCTCCCGCCTCTCTGCCCTCCCCCCCCCCCCCCACCACGACCTTCCCACCGCGCTCACTAACCAATGATTACCACTACTTCCACGTCTTTTGTTCGGGATGTCAGTGAAATACCCAACTTGAAGCCACCGCAGGAGACATTTGTGGATGACCCAAACAGTTTGGACGACATCAACTTGGAGGAGTTGGTGTTTGACTTGAAGCACAACATCAAGACCCTCAGCGGCTTGCACATCTACCACTCCATATTCATCTTGTCCAAAATAATACAGTTCACAATCAAATTGCAGGAGTCCCCCGAATTGTTCCTCAAGTTCAGGCTCCAGCAATTGGACAAGCTCGGCATCAGCAAGGACGAAGTGTTGAACCGATCCACCAGCTCGGACTCCATCACCAGCGACTTTAGCTTCCGGTCCAATTCCCCGCCACCTCAGATGCCACCGCGTGCCATTTCCCCACAACCGCAACTCAAATTGTCAACCTTACTAAGCAAGAGTGATTTCAACATAGACGTAGAGGCATTGGCTACCACGACCAAGGATGAGAGCAGTTTGGACGCCATGACGTCCCCGAACCTCTTGGCCAGGATCAACTCGCCATCGGGGGAGTTTGAATCGTTGTATGACGACAACATTGATGACATTATATACGACGACAAGGACGATGAGATCGAGTGGTTGGGCAATCCTAGGTATATCCCCATTGAGAAGTTGATCGAGACAACAGATTTGACCAAGACCGAGTCGGCGATAACTGACTTGAATTTCTTGAAGTTGAAGGACGAGATAATGAACCACCAGCCCAAAAACCGACATTTATTGAAGATTTTTAACTTACTAAAAACACCCGCCTTGACAATCGACCAATTTTTAATTAGAATCAAAACATATTCCTCAAACATTTCCACCTGTTCTTACTTGCATTCAGGTTTCTTGTTGTACAAGTTGATTATTTATTTAAACAACATTGAAATCACCCTCAACAATAGTTATAGATTTATTGTTGCCTCCATCAGATGCTCCACCAAGGTCATTGAAGACGTTTACCAGAAGCAGCCCATATTCAGCAATGTCGTGGGCGTGACCTTGAAAGACTTGCTCAAAATAGAGATGGGGTTTCTTTACTTGACAAACTTTAACTTGATTATAAGTGAAGTCTTGTTGGACCATTTCATCTCCAATGAATTCATAGACTTGTGTTTCTTCATGAAGGAGAACTTTCCTGATTTTTACCAAGAGATAGCTAAGTAAACTAGAATACCTCCCTCCTCAATTAAGAACGTATAGTAAAAGTACCCTAAATAGATGCGATATAATGAGAATACATATCCAAACAGTAATGACAGATAACCCGAATGGTCTCGGCGACTCAAACCTGGTACACCTGGATGCAAAATACAACCCCACCAAAAATAAAATTCCAGGAACTGGCGAGTTGATCTCCTGGCCGGGTTATGTTGCAAGAGTTCCATAGGGAAGGCTCTAGCCTCTCTAGGTGGGCCGTAGCCTAAAAGATCGGAGTAGCGAGCTCGATGTTAATCCCTCAGTGGTATTCGTGGGATTCACCACCTCAACTTAACGGGACCGCTACAACTATTCTCTAATCATCACCATCCAAGCTTCATAAGACAAAGCAACCCACCGTCTAATTGCGCCTACATTGCCATTCCACCCCCCAACCAACCATCCCGTTAAAACAAAAAAGAAGTCGTGTCCCACACACACTCTCTCTCATTTTGCACACTCATCGCAAAAAAAAAAAATTCCCGCTACCTGGCCCCCACATAAGCTATTAAAAAATTCTGCACTTCTATTTCTGCAACCCTACAGCAGGTTTCAAAAAAGATGATGGTGAGGGAAAGAGAGAGGAGGAGTGGAAAAAAGAAAAAGAAAACCCACGCCGGGATTCGAACCCGGAATCCTTTGATTAGAAGTCAAAAGCGATAACCATTTCGCCACGCAGGCTTTGTTGTTGGATTCCTGATGGTCCTAGGGTGGCCGAACTGAAGAGGGAGGCAATGAAGAGGAGGCCCTGGGTCAGGTAAGTCTAACAGTCAGAGTGTGACTGTTCTGGATGAAGTTTGTTGGAGGATGAACAAGAGTTTGAGACTGCCACTTGGGTCTCCTCCCATGGGCTGAGGAGTTTGCATTGGTTAGTCATCTCTTCTGTCTTCAAACGCTCTAAACCTGTGGTGTCTTACTGCTTCAAAACAGCACTTGCCAGCTGTCAAAGCATCGCACTAGCATAGGTCATGCATTTGATGGACACCCAAGCAAACTACACCAATCTTCTTCGAGTTGACTCATACTGCAATATTAGTGAATAATTTTACGAGCCAATTCGAATCAGTCTTCCCCCCCCCCCCCCCCCCACTTCCACGCAATACTCTTCTATCATATGTACTTCGTATTTTGAGCTATTTAACGACAAAGAGAAGCTCCAGTGACTCATATGAACAGCAGTCATGACACACTCCCTCATCCCTCTCTCTCTCTCTCGCCCTCTCTCTCTAAAGCCCAAACTAAATCACGCACCTCCTAACGACGTCACAACACGGCCAAGGCTGAGGATGTGACCCAAATCAAAAATGCTTACCGTTCCCGTTGTTTCCTCTTTTTTTTTGAATTGTTTGTTTATTTTTGCACCCAAATGCGACACAAAACCAGAAAATGATGACACCGCGCTCCACGTTTCAACCTTCCGATAAGAACAACAAAGAAAAACAATAAGCAACCATGTGTCCGGTGATCAACGTGTTGGACGATAACGTGGTGATAGGTGATATACCCAACGATTTGAATGAAGCTACCAGATGACTCAGAAGACCTACTTAGTTAGAGACCATGAAGTGGTGAGATCAAGTCACGATAAAAAAAAAAAGAAAGGGAAACCGGAGAAAAAGAATCGATATACCCTGGGAGTGTGGAGCGGATGATTCACCCCATAATAGATAGGGGGGCACATGGGGCAGCAAAACAAAAAAAAAGCCCAAACTAAGAATAGACCCGCAAATTGTTACTGTTTCACTGTCTACTCTATTTGAGTCATTTCACATTCACATTCACATTCCAGTCTACTTATACCTTTTGATTTGGTTTACTTTCCTTTTCCTTCTCTTCCCTTCCCCTTCCCCCTTTTACATTTGCTTTCCCTTCATTAAATGCTAGCGACAAGATCACCACGCCACGTTATGTCCACCATCACAGCATCGACAACAGGAGCCACGACACACCATCGACACGCCAGTACAGCGGCAACAGCGTGCCATTCCAAACATGCCATCCTCATACCTTCATCGTTGAACAACTTGTTGCACTCCGATAAGCAGATCAAGTACCATTTCTACAGTCTCGGCGGCGACTTTATACGATTGGCGCTGTACCGTCGGTTCAAGCAGTTGTTTAGAGTCGGCGGTGGCTCGCTAGTCAAGGAGGTTGTGTTTGATTTGTCCACGTTCTTGAAAAGGGAATTGAACGATAGCAATTCGAGCACACACCAGCAGTTGAAGGATTTCTTGATGTCGAATGAAACAATCTTGAAGAAGGAACAGTCCATGATATTGTGTGATCACCATTTTGGATTAAAGAACTGGTTGTACATTATATTCGGGTACATGTTGCAGACATATACCGAAGAAGAAGTGGACAATTGCTTAGACCACGTCATTGTAATGTACTTGGAGGCAAGGAAGAACAGGTTATCGCCCAATGACATGAGAATAATTCGGGACGACAAGGACAATTACATTTTGAAGGCGTTTGAGGACTTTATAGCCAATGTTCCTATTAGAAACGATTTGCTTTACGAAACCAGGGAAAGGTATGTCACGTTCAAGCAGACAAAGAACCACAAGATCTACTTGCCCGACTTGCCCAAGATCCACAACAAGGAGTTGTTGGTGAAGGCGTTGATGCACAAGGAGTTTTATCGAATATTGCTTGACCCCAACCACGACTTTGCCAAGAAGATGATGGTGCGCAACTACGACTTGGAGTTCAACGACTATGGTATTGTTCGAAGGGAGATTTCGTTCTTGGACGGATTGGGTGATTTGTTCTTGGCCCAGGAAACATCCAAGTTGATCTATGAATTGTGCCGAAACGGCGTCAATGTCAACAGCACCACGTACCAGTTGATGAAGATGATCTTTGCCACAAACACTTTGATGTCGAAGTTGACCAAGGCGTACAACTTGTTCCAGGGCTTGGACGACCCAATCATCAACACCCGAATTTCCCATGAGTGGTTGCCATACACGACGTTGGGCAAGATGTTGGAGTATCGAGACGAAGAAGAAACCAGGATCTACGAAGAGGAATTCTTGGGTGATTTCTTCGAAAGCTACATGGCTGCGTTGTTGCTTGAACAGCCAGACGTGGCGAAGGCGTTCATTAGGGAGATCTACGAAAGGTTGTTGCAGGTCATCACCGAAACGTTGCCTCCTGAAGTCACATATCTGAAGTGGACTACTGGGATTCTAGGAAGAAACATTTACCATAAGAAGGACGCAGTTGAGATTTAAAAGCAGTGTTGCTCTTCTCTTTTATATGGTGCTCCGTTTGTAGTACATCAAGTCAATAAAAAAAATATATGGTCGAAGGAATACCACGGCTTTTGCAATGACGTAGTCAAAGATGGCAAGATACCTGTTAGTATATATACTTAGAACTCTGTGGAATAAACTTTGCGTGTGTTTACCAATCACTGCAACTCATCCCAGTACGAAAAAAAAAAATTGTTAGGAAAAATTATATAGATCACATTGAACTTATCAGTAGAAGCAACAGCCATGTCGGAGACAAAGAACATCCAATCGTTAGTTTTGGACGCCGGTCCATTGATCACGCAGCCAGCAACCACGTTACAGCAATACGCTGCCGAATACTATACCACGCCTGGTGTGCACAGCGAGTTGAAAGATGAGTACGCGAGACAGCAGTTGGCTATCTGGGGCGATAGCTTGAAGATCAAGCAGCCCAAGCCGGAGTATATTGACAAGGTCGTCAAGTTTGCAAAGTTGACTGGTGACTACTCGGTCTTGTCCGTTAACGATTTGCACATCATTGCCTTGGCGTACGAGTTGGAGGTTGCGAATAATGGAGAAGCAAACTTGAGAAGCTTCCCTGGAGAAGTCTTGGAGAGCCAGAAGAAGGAAAACGAGGAGGGGAACACGGAAAGCAGCACGGGGGAAGATAGTGATGGATTCATTGTTGCTACCAAGAGGAGAGGTGGAAGAAGACAGAGAGAGAAGGAGATGTTGAGAAAGAAAGGGTTGTTGCCAACCTTCACTCCAAAACCAAAGGCAGAGAAAGAGGAGGCGGCAGGAGAGGAGAGCACACAGGAGACGAAAGAGGAGTCCGCGCCAGTGGAAGCACCAGCAGAAGAGCCAACCCCGGAAGCTGCCACCGAAGAGCTAACCGAAGAGTTCAACGATGAAGACGACGACGGCGAGTGGATCACTCCAGAGAACCTACAAGAAGAAATATTGAAAGATAAGAACGAACAAGTACAAGATTCTGCTTCCCAAGGTCCTTTCATCAAAGTAGCCTTGGCCACGGGCGATTTTGCCTGTCAGAACGTGGCTATGCAGATTGGCATAAAACTATTGAACGCCATGTCGGGTAAGCAGATCACCAGAGTGCGTAACTACATGTACAGATGTCATGCCTGTTTCCGACTCACTCCCATGAGCAAAGACGGCAAGCCCAAACACTTCTGTCCCAAATGTGGTGGCAACACGTTGTTGAGATGTGCTGTGTCCATTGACAACAAGACGGGTAAGATAACGCCGCACTTGAAGCAGAACTTCAACTGGATCAGACGTGGTGAGAGGTATTCGTTGCCATCGCCGTTGAGTAAGAACCAGCAGAAGTTGCAAGGAAATGGAGGGTACCAGCACAACAAGCAGAATCGTCACAAGACGTTACAGAACCCGTTGTTGCTTAGAGAAGATCAGAAGGAGTACCAGCAGGCTATCAAGAACGACGAGTGGGAAAGAAGACAACAAGAAAAGATGTTGCAAGACTGGATTGGTGGTGGCAGTGCCGACAACTATGTGTCGCCGTTTGGTGAAACCAACACGCTCAGAAACTCGGGAGTCAGGGTTGGCCGTGGTCGATACGCCAATTCGTCCAAGAAGAAGAGGAAGTAGTTGTGGGTAGTACTGTGATTATACGAACAACTAGAATAGAATAAAAAGAATCTGTGATTGTACCGCCTCGTAAGAAAAATGTAGCAACAACACCGATGGTAGAAAAAAAAAATAACCACAAGGCGTGGAAACAAACAAACTCACTCACTCACTCACTCACTCACTCACTACAAAACCCGGACGGCCAGACAGCCCAGGCAACCAAAAAAAAAGTGAGAGAGAGAGAGAAAGAGACAGGGAAGTTTAAATAAAAAAAAAAAGATCCCAGTATCTACGTCATACTTGCTGTTGGCTGTCCCACAACCCTTTCGAACCAGGCCATAGATGTCAAACAACACTGCTGCCAATGCGGCTGCACTAGCTGCATTCAATGCCATTGGCAAGAAGAAGGACGACTTGCCAAACACAAAGAAGCCCTTGGGGCTCGATAACACTTCTACATATTCAATATCTAGTGCATATTCATCCAAGCCAACAAAACCAATACGAAACCCAGTGCCGATCAAACCAACACCCAAGCCAAACAACAAGTTTGCCCAACTAAAGAAGGTCGACACGTCCGTCAACTCAACTGCATCCGCCGCCGCGTCGGCCTCCCTACAAACCCCCGTCTACGTGTCCAGGACGCCCATTAGTCCCACGGCCACAAGACGACAATCATCCTCGTCAGCCTCAACATTAACATCAACAAAACCACCGAGCGAATCACCGGGCCACCTCCCGACAATTTCAAGCACATCTAGAGACCCAGTAAGTCTGCCCCTGACGCCCAAGGACATGATTAACAATGTCAAGCAATCTATCGAAGCCAAGGCAATCCCTAACAACGCCCTGTCGAAGCGTATTTCCACGGATTACTCACCGCAAGAAATGCTCAAGAATTTACGGCAGTCTATCAATGCAAAGTCAAAGACGTCGCCGGTGTTGCAGCCATCGGAGAGAGGACAGCTGATGTTGACCGAGATGAGAGATCGTCTTGATAACACAAGGAAGATTGCGTCGACAAGTATGGGCAATTTGGCTCTATCGCCAGGGTTGGAGTTGAGTAGGAGCCATACCAGCACGAACAACTATTTCTATCGTGATGATGACGACTCGGATGAGTCGTTCACATCCTTTGATTCCCATTACCATGGCAGAGAGTTACCCCACGGAATAAGCATTGACATTACAAAACACGATGACGATGATGATGACGACGAGGGTGAAAACGATATTGACAACACGCTGGATTTTGTGGAAGGTAAACTGGAGTACGATGGAGAAGAAGATGAGGAAGAGGACGAAGATGATGCCGCAAAGCAACAAGACGTCAAAAGCAATACTGACAAGTTGTCAATATCAAGCCGTTTGAAAAGAAAGCCTCCTCCTGGAGAGGAGTTCAAGATGAACCTAAATGATAAATCAAGGGAGACGGTGTCGAGTGGGTCGTATTCTCTCAACCCTGGAGACCTCTATTCGTTGACGGACCAAGAGCTGCACGAAATGTTGGAGTCTCCTCAAGTCGCTCCTGTTGTTTCGAACCTGTCTGACTCGAGCCAATCGTTCCCTCAGTTCCCGGAAATCAAGCATCATCACCACTATCACCACCACTACCCTCATAACCCATTGTTCAAAATCAAAAGAAATTCTTTCAGATTAAGCAGTGATTCGTATGCTGGGGCGTATGACCCGAGTGTTGTGGACGGCGAAGTGGAGGAACCTCCTAGCAACGTGCCGCTGAGATCGTCCACACCATTGATTGGACAGCAACAGACGGTGCAGTTTAGAAGCACGATGAGAAAGGCAAACAAGAGGAAGGACAAGAAGTTTATGTTTGATGAGTTGAAGCCATGGAAGAACCACAGTGAGTTGAACTACTTGACGGACCAGGAGAAGAAGAGATACGAAGGTGTTTGGGTCAGTAACAGGGGCAGCTACATGAAGAATGTCATGATCAAACTAAACGGCGTCAACTATGATGCCCAGAAGGAAGAGCCGCATCCTACTCCAGCAGAAGAGGGCCACTCCAAAACGGCAGCCAAGTTATCCTCAATCCCGGTGGGAGACAATCATAATACATTGCATAATTTGGACTCTGCTGAGATTGAACAGTTGATGTGTGGTTCAGTGGTCAAGAGGATTTGGAAGCGTAGCAGATTACCGAACGATATTTTGGAGCAGATTTGGAACCTCGTGGATTTCAGACGCGATGGGACGTTGAACAAGAATGAGTTTATCGTTGGTATGTGGTTAGTTGACCAATGTTTGTACGGTAGGAAGTTACCCAAGCAAGTGGACAAAGCTGTGTGGGACAGTTTAGGAGGCATTGGTGTTAATGTGAATATCAACGTTAAGAAGAAGAAGTAGTAGGGCAAAGTTATACGTCCACTATTAATATATTTATTAAATACAAAACCAAATAAAACACCCGATAAAATATGGAATAGATACATATACAAGGCTGTACTCTTTTTTTTATGCCTATCTATAAAATACAAATAATAATATACATTTAACAACCAATAAGTTTGTTTCTTGGGAAATCATACCCACCGTCTTCATAATTCGTCAAGTTTGCATTATGGTAAATATTCCAATGCTTCTCAATGTAATCATGTGTAGGGTAATCGTCTGGATCACACCCAACATTAATCTGGTCTTTGGGCTGGTACACCCTCACGTAATCGATTCTGAACGTTGTAGGGAACACCAAGCTCGGCCAATCGATATAGGCCCAGTTATTCGAGACACCCAAGTTGAAAATCATACTCATTGGTTCCTTCGAAAGCAATCTCCAGCCAATGTTCCCATTAGGGTGCAACGCACGCGCATACACCGTCAACGTTGGATCCTCGCCGACAAACCAGCGCAAGTACCCCTCGTCGTTATCGTTAAGGTACTCGTACCCGTACGTCTGGAAGTTGTGCTCGTTGTTGCCGAGCTCGTACCACGTCTTGTTCAACGTGGTTGTGCCCGACAACGCCTGCTGGAACGGCCCGCCCGTGTACGTGTTCATCGTGGTGACAGAGTCGTTGTAGATCTCCAAGAAACTGTAGTCCGGGTAGTACCAGATGTCCATGGGCGCGAGCTGCAAGGACTGCGACGCAACACCAATGTTCTCACGACGTGCGGTAGTATCTGTGCTGACTTCGGCCTCAATGACATCAATCTCCGGAGCGCCTCTGCCGACACCTGGGTTGGGATGGGACTCGCCGGGACATGTGCAGCTGTTGAGTCGTTGGCCCGGGAGGTACGAGATCCCGTCTGGAGAGCTCTGGTTGGGCGTGATACCGGCGTCACACGAGTCGTAGGAATATGGCCACACTCCTTCCGTGGATGCCAAGTACCCTGGACGACCGAGATTCCCCATGGTCCATAACCCGGGCCAAAGACCAGATACGGTTCCCCTGTTGGGTAATCTTGCCGAGATGACAATCTTGCCCTGTGTGAAACACATCTTGTTCCAGCTCTGCACCATGCCTGATCTGTAGAACAAGTCGTGCGACTTGTACGCATCCATACGGAGGTTGAGGGTTCCGTTGGCCGTGGACGCAGCGTCGGGGTCATACCATTCCAAATCCTTCGTGGCGTCATAGTGGATATCTGGCGCCGTGAAGAACTGATCATCGCCGTCATAAAACGTCCTTCCCTCGGCGTTAAACTCATCAGAAAACACCAACACCCAATCGCTGCCGTCCTTAGCAGGCATAGTCAACGCATCCTCCGGCGTATCTGGGTCCACCAACGTCTGACGAATGGCGCCGAGCATAGGGTACGAGTAATGTGTAAGGATCTCATAGTGCTCGGGCTTCTCGTGCGTCGTCACTCCCGAGTAAGTCAACACGGGCAACACGATAAACACCGCGGCACCAGCAGCAAGCAAGAGCAAAAACCCCAAGAGTCCAAACGACGACTTCCTGTCGGCTGTCTTCAAGTCGTTCCAGAACCGGTGCTTCTCGTAGATCTCGTCCTCGATCGGGTCCGGATTGTGCAAGTAGTCGTCTGGCTCCTTCTCGTCAATGTTCAACGGGAAGGAGCTCGCAGGATAACCGCCAAACGGACTGATGTCGAAATAGTCCCCGTATGTCTTCTTCTGGTTTGCGTCCCCGTTGTGGTTGTTCGGTAGCGAGGACGCCGAGCCGGCGGCCGAGTCGTCCGGGAATGGGGTGCCGTTGCTGCGATTTATGCTGGATGAGGAAAACGAGCTCGACACGGCGATTTTGGGGTATCTGTCGTACTCGGGAGGAGCATTAACATTGGTGGGTTTCACATAGGAGCCTTTGGATGGGCCAGATGATGACGATGACGGAGCCACGTTTGGTCGGTCTAGCCTTGGTGACTGCAGGTTGCTATTGGCGTTTGCGGTGCTGTTGTTTGGGCCATGTAGTAAATATGATGTGCTGCCGTCGCTGGAATATCCGGTATTAACTGTGAATGGCCGGCCGTATTGGTTGACTAGATCCGGGTTAGATGCGGACGATACGGTTGACGAAGATGTAAAGTTCGAGTTTGATCTGTCTTCCAAGTAGAACGACGAGTTGTGGTCTATTGCTTCACCACCCTCGAATGGGTTGGTGAACAGTGGGTAGGACTGTCTGTTATAGTTGCTGTCGGTGTTGCTTGTTCTGTTACTGTCCGTGTTACTGCTGCTATTGTGCGCATTATCGGCTGAGTTTTCGCCATTTGTGTTGTGGGTTAAATCTCTCCTCGACATGGTCTATAAAATTTGTATAAGCGAGTGAATATATCGTTGTTGCAAGTCGGACCCGGTACTTCTCGTGGTGGTGGCGGTAGTAGTGGTGGTGGTGGTGGCTTGTGGCGGTATTGTCCCAGATTCTTTGTATTTTCTTGTCGACCTTCTAGGCAAAAAAAAAGGGGGTCGTAATTATAAGAAAAAAGAAGTGGTTCCTGGTTGTACTGTGTGGATAGGGGGGAGGAAGTGGTGGTGCTGGTGGTCGAGTAGAATTGCAAAAACTTTTCAAATATAAACTCAGAATTGAAAGGAGTAGTAGAAAAACCTACAGAAGCAAAAAAAAAGAATCATCTTGATCTTTGATGGTTATATTTATACACCATGTGTATAAAGCAAGCAGCGTCCTAGATGCAACTAAAACGAAATAATACAAATTTTTTTTAGAATGGAGGAACGAATTATCCCCTAAAAAAAAACAATCTGCTTAGTTAGGGGTTAGAGAAAAAGAAAAGAGGCTATTTTAACCTTTGAGCAAAGTAGCCCGAACTAAATCTTCCACATTATTTCAAGTTCCAGTACATACGGCATACAACCACCTAAAAAAAAAGCGAATCCCAGCTTTCCCAGCCCGCGCACCCCCCCCCCCCACCTCGTCATCGTCGCCCGCCAGGCGACAACCGCTGATTATGTAAGAAAACACCTCGGTGACACAAAGCCGCCAGGTTCATGTCCTGCATGCTGCTCTAATCTCGTGTTGCTATTTTTACATGCTTGCTAGTCAAGTAACCAGAATCTGCTACCAACATCTCACCACGCCCTCTCGCCCCGTTGCCTCCAGCTAACGCAGCGCATCTCGCCCCGATGCCAAGCCAAGTATTTCCTCCTCTCCGTGTGCTTTTTTTCTATCTCTTGCCTGGTATTCCGCGCCTAGAACACCCTGCTGACAGCCCTGAAATTCTTCCGCTTTCTAGTGCTTCTTATCTTTGCTCTCCTAGGGGTAGTTAATTGCTCACTCCATAGCCTATCCCACCCACCCACCACATGCTGCTGACTGATGGGTGGGCTCGAAATTATGCAAGGAGAGGAGGCTCCTCCTTCTAGACGATTACACAATTCTACATAGCCTTCCACCAGGCTATATGCAAACCACACTCCTCATGTGTGTGTGCGTGTGTGTGCAAGTGTGCATCCGTTGTTTGCACCGCCCCAACGTCATTAGCGCCACTGCATGAATCATTCCCCTGTCGATGCTTTGTTGTAGCAGATACAAAATAAAATGTGTCAAGGCTAGATGTGTTACAATGTGATTTGGTTTGGGGTTGTTGAGGTTTTTCTGAATGGGATACATCAGGCATGTGTGTGAGTTCGATTATACACTTTTTTTTTTTTTTGCAACTAATCAAAGTAACACAAAACTCCAGATATGTATTTAATAAAAAAAACTAGAGAAATAACCAACTATTTGTAACTACAACATCTTGGGCTCTTCGAATTTCAAAGCGACTGAGTTTCTGCGTTTATGGTTTCTAAATTGGAAGTGAGAGAAATTTTCACTGTAGTGAATGGGCGATAAAACATCCTCTTCGCGTGTATTCTGTTGCTCTTGTTGCTGTTCCGCTGTCTTCGCGGTATCATGATGGTGGTCTTCGTCCGTGGGTATCCCATGGATCGTCTTAGCCCTGTGGATAAAGTTGCGGGGTGTCTTGGTGATGTCGCTGGTGGATAGATGCAGGTACATCAAATGGGGGAGTCTTGTATGGTACACCTCGCCATTGAAGTTGTTCAAATCGCAGATGGATATCCGTCGGTTCCCAATCATTGTAGTGTTATTGATATCTTGCAAGTTCGGTAAGGACGAGGACTTGGGGAGCATGGGGGACGATGCTGGTGGGTATGTGGTTTCGTTCCTCCTGGAAACTGGTGGAGTCAAGGGCGAGATGGAGTCCGAGCTGCCGGCCATGACGATGCTGTTGCTGCTGTTGTTGCTGTTGTACACAAGGAAGGCATTCAATGGGTTGTTCGGAGCCGATTCATCCATGGGAGTTTCAATTGCCAAGGAACACTTGCGGGAGGAATGCTTGGACATTATGTGTGTTTGTGAGGGAGGGGGAGATTACGTTCTATAATTATGTATTAGTTCCGATGGTGAAAGGAAGGAAAGGGGATTGATAATTGGTAATGTACAAAGCGATATAAGAAGAAGTCAAGGAAAGTATTGATACTGGAAGTAAACAATGAAAAGAAAAACGGTTTGGATAAAACAAAAATCGTACACTTTTTGATATTATCGTGTGTGTGTATGAGGAAGGGAGTGTATTTGTTATATGGGGGGGAGGAAGACAGGCAGGAGAAATGAAGTGGAAGGAGCAGAAGGAAAAAAAAAACTGAATATATGTTTGTTTTGAGATTTAAAGGAGGAGGGGTGGAATACAACCACCCACTGGCTATTACGCCCTCCGTGCAATTATAATACTCAGAAGGCTGTTTATACGTTTCTTCTTGATCCTAACATCTTGCGGGCAGGCCCATCTGTGTTGTAGCGCATGACTATGTAGTCGTATGATTATTAGACACTTTTGCACTACCCTCTCTCTGTCTCTCCCACTTCCTCCTGCAACTTTCCAGGGATGAGCAAATAACCATCACACACACACCATCCACACTTTTCACCCCTCCAACATCTACCAACAGCCTGCCACGTAGAGAAATAACCAATCCGTTTAATACAAAACAAATATGTGTATATATATAAAAAGATAATACTAAGTAATAATAAAAAAATAGAATAAAAAAACGCAAACCTATAAACAAAAAGGTTGAAAGGGGAATAAATAAATCCTCAGCTCAGCAAGAACTCATTCGTTAAAAGATTAGATAGTTTGGTATTATTAAGAATGGTTGATAAAAAAAAAATTAGACAAAGGCATCCTATTATCCTCGGGGGAAAACAAACGTCAACAACCAGAAGGAAAAAAAACTCTCACAAAACTCTCTCTGCAAATATAACCCCTAATTAGATGATGAAATATATGGACGGGAGGTAAAAAAAAAAAATGTTACAAGTTGGAAGTGGAATTAGTAAAGGTAAAAATAACCAGGGTTAGAATTATGCAATGGAATTCTCTTCGAATTTCTCGAGTTGAATAATGTTTGAAACAAGGAAAAGAAAATGCTTTGTTTATTTAGAAATGGTGTGGGTGGTATGATACTTTTTTGCTTTTAGGTGAATAGGTGAATGGGTGGATGAACGGTGTGTGCTATGGGATATTAAAAGTGGAAAGGAACGTCTATCTTCTAAACCCAGGAAGTCATAGTTGTAG